>JAHKKF010516219.1:0-21283 GCA_019740295.1 Labeo calbasu
ATTTTATTGTTTTTTATTGTATTGTATTTTTTTTATTTCATTTTATTTGAATTTTTATTGTATTTTATTTTTGTTTTTTTACCGTATTTTATTTTTGTTTTTTATTGTATTGTATTTTATTTTATTGTATAATATTTGTATTGTGTTCTTTTTTATTTATGTTATTTTATTTTATTATACCTACACATGACATGGAAACAAGATACTGTGGCCTGGCCACAACTTATTAATTCCCTAGTGTTAGTTAAATTGCGGCCATGAAAGGAACAAAGTCAGGAATTCATAAATTGTGGGAAGTAATTCTTAATTTGTGATTGCGATTTAACTAAAATAAATGAATTAATAAAACGTGGCCACAAAATTATAAATTGTGAACAATGAGAGCAAATTCTTAATTTGTGGCAACATTATCTTTTTTTCTTCCACATGTCATGTGAACTTGTACTTAAAGAAACATATTCACAACATATTTGCATTGTAATAAATGGTATTCTAAAAAAAAAACAAAAAACAACTGAATCAGTTTTAAGCAAAGTTTTGTTTGGCAGTTAGGCCGGAAAGTAAGCAGCATGTTGAAATCATAATTAACACAAATTTGTTTTTATTTCTCAATCATGCAAAAATATACTTCCAAAACATGCTCATTTGACAATCTTCATAATTCTGATTGCGTATGCAGATACTGACACAATTTTGTTTTTGTTTCTCCTCAGTGTATGTGGTTTGTGCATCTCCACTGGTTGTCTGGACGAGCAGGCATCTCCTCTTTGTCAGGTAAGGGATCGAACGCTCTCCTCCAGTGAGCTGCGGTCTCTCCATCTCTGCACAGTTGAGTGTTACTCTTTCATCCTCCTAAACACTGTCCGTCAAACTCCAACAAAGTTTTGAAACGAGAACCATCAAACAGACACTCGCACACTTCTCGTATTTTTCAAACCAAACAGATACTCTCCTGTCTAGTAGAGAGTCTCTAATGACTTGTAAGGCAGCTGTGGGGCATCTGAGGTCTGCTTTTCTAGCTCTTTGATGACCCTTGTTGTGTCTTCATGCTGTTGCCTGGATACTAGGGCCGTAGAGGTGGCCGTGACCGAGAGGGAAATGAAATGGCCAGTGCTAATGGCTATCAGGAGACAAGCTTCAAAGCCTCCAGGGCCCAATCTGACAAGTGTAAACAACTTTCTCATAAACATGAAAAACAACATCTCCTTACAAAACCGTCCTCTACTTTCTAAGTGACTGAACTAAACACAAAAAAGCTCTATTGCAGAATTTAGACCATTTTTCAGTATTTACTATGTGCTGAAGTACTCCACTTCTATGAGGCGCATTCACTGCAGTTTTAAGAGATTGTTCTCTCTTGTTAACATTAATTTTCCCTTAGTAGGTGCATTTTTCAGAGTGGTACATGGTGTACATCCCTCCCCTCCGTATGGTGCAGCATCCCACTTAACGCTGCCTGCCAAACATGGTGGGGGGTGGATTAACAACACAGTACATTAGACTATAGGTCAAGATAATCAAGACAGTAAATTAACAAATTAAATGCAATTAAATGCTCCAGCTACCGGTTTATTTATTGTGTAGTCTGATGGTGTTTTCCTTGAAATTGTCTAGTTAAAGCAACTACTCCCACATATAAAAACAACATGTAGGATACACTGTATATATCAATTAAGTGATATTAATACACACACATATATGCAGTATATATGTGTGCAAAAGCAGTGTTGGGAGTAACAGTTACAGTTACAGGTAACATGAGTTATGTAATCAGATTACTTTTTTAAGTAACTAGTAAAGTAACGCATTACTCCCATTTATTCAGTGACACCTCTCCTCTCCAACGGGGTTCTACGGGGGTGCTAAGCGCCCTCAAACTAAATCAATAGCACCCTCAGTTAAAGCTGTAATAATGACATTTTATTGCAGATTTAGCAAACTATCCAGTGCGTTATGGTTTGTGCTCTGGAGATCAGCTTCTGTTTCTATGTGTTTTTGCTGCGTTGAGAGATGTAGCCAATCACGCACATATCTGTTGAATCAGAGTCGTTTCAATTAGAATCCACTCACCGCTCAAGTTTTTGTTGAGGTAACGTTATTGTGTTCAGCACAAATCATCTTATTATAACAACATAGACGTGATGTAAATAAGAAAGAGTCGAACTTCATTGATTTAACGTATCTTTGTGAGATCGCGATGAACTAAGATGAGTGACAGCTTTTTAGTAATTATAAATAGATGGCATATATATATTAGAGATCGACCGATATATCGATTTACCGATATTTTCCCCGATATTTAAACATTTTACCATAATCGGTTAACGGTTTTGTATTATCGGGTTCACTGATAAACGCCACCATCTTGGGGGTGTTTTGAGAATTGCATGCACACAGTACGCATGAGGGGAGACCCGTTAACAATGGCCTGCAAAGGTAAAACACAGCCTACTTTCTTGCTTTGCTGTAACTTTATTTAATATAACAGCCATTAATGCTCATATTAGATGTGATACATAAATGCCTGATATGTAGCTAGTTTATGCAGCTTGGCTAAGAAATAGAGACATAATTATGCGAATAATTGGTATCGGTATTGGTATCGGTATAAAAAAATCAATATCGGTCGATCACTAATATACCACCCTCAGTGATCTGATTCTGGAAGCTTATTATTTTTGGAGGCTGGAGGCTTATTATTTTTACTTTTGGTGTGAAAGGGCCTTTACAGTTGCCAAAAATATAACTTTACAGATTTACAGATAATGTACTCACCCCCTTGTCATCCAAGACAATCATGTCTTTCTTTCTTCAGTCGTGAAGAAATTATGTTTTTTGGGATTTCTCTCCATATAATGGATATGTATGGAAGATTTTAGCATGGTAATGTATGTAACAATGTTAATGTATTTGATTTTGGCGGAATAGATCTGCCACACTGCTGAATTGCTGCTGCTGCAAAGCAAGTAAAGGAACTTGCTACTCAGGGCTGTAGACTCATTCTACCCACTGGTCGCTCTTTTGCAGCTAACTTTCTCAGTTGGTCACACATAATTTGGTCGCTACAACATTGGATTAATCAATGCATGCTGATGAACTTTTAACATCGCTTATAGTTATGGTAACGAAAGTAGTTAACATTCAACCTGTTCTTTTTCATCAGTAGTTCCTCTTTTGCTTTGCTATAAGCCTGGCTTTGGATGCTTTTGCTTTCGAATTTGCAATCTTGTCACGTTTTACAAGAAAAGATAATTGTCTATTTACCTTACCTCTGTCGACCTTTTACTTTTTAAGACTAAAACAAAAGATGGATTCATTGTTATACTTCAGTCTAGAGCCATGCTACTGCCAATACATACATTGATACAATGCTGTGAGTATTTAAGACATACAGCTGCTGCATGAATAGCATATAATAACCTGTAGCAGATCTATACAGGTGGAGCTGGGGAGGTGGAGGGTTTCAGAGTAACTCCAAAAACACGCTGCAAAATGCTCCAGTGAATGCTAACCAGCCATTTAAATGTAAAGCAGGAAGCTCATTTAATGTTGTGAATATCATCAGTTTGCATTAACGATCCATCATCCTGTGCCATCTAGAGTTTTATAACAGAATTTGGAATGTATAAATATAACAGGCAGTTTTTCCTGCCCGTATATATCCTGCTTTTAAGTACAGGAGTATTTGTTGCTCTAGTGCAATCCAGTGATGGCATGTGAAAAGTGATTAAGCTACTTTCTGTATTCTGTGTTATTTCTCACTTTCTCTCCTGTTACTGTATATATCTGTCCTGTTCACTTTGTTTCACACATATACGCGCACATCTGAGTCAAATGACTGTGGAAAACTCCCACCAAAGTTGCCCTCAGAGTGAATCAGTGTGAACAGAAAGGTGAGAAGGACAATATTTATTTTAAAACCACTTTTATAAGTGTTGTGTAGGTTGTTGATCTGGTGGTCTTGTAAAGTAGGATGTTGGAGGAGGTCTGCAAAGCACACTTTATTTAACAAAAAGCATGTTATCGGTTCTCAGATAGCCATTTTATAATCTTTGGTCGCTATTAATACAGTAACCCAGAAATCAGTTTATTTTCTGCATCGAAACACTGTCAGTTTGAAATCACAATACAAACCTGCTTATGTGAACTACATGGCAACCCTTGCACAGTGTGTAATTTCAGCACAGCTAATACAGCTCAACATCTTCCCTCGAAGATCAACACAGATGTGGGCTTGTGTACATAACTGCCTAAACCCTAATTACCATAATTACATGTATGAGGCACAGTCGCGGTTCAATTGTACAACAAGCAGTGTAAATGGACGGGAAAATACAGGCTATTTGTTTTAATTCCCTCTTTTGTTGCTGTTTCTTGAACGGATGGCCGGACAAATCTTAGTCTCTAGTATTAGACCAAAGCCATTAGTCTAAATGAGATAACCTCTGCTCTTTGTTTCTCTTTTCTATGCAAACCTTTGCACAAAAATGGAGGGATCTTTTAAACAAGGCTGTGTTTTATGCCCAGTCGGATTGGTTTGAGGGAAGCCGTTCAAAATGGCAGTTTTCCCGAAAGGCAAACCATCTGTTCATTCAGATCTTAGTGTAATCATCATCTCTTTATCTTATTCTGAAGCATAGAGGGTAGATAAAGAGGAAGGGAGGGAGTGTTTAACCAAAAAAAAGAAGATATCGCTCCATCCGTTTGCTCATAACCAGCCTCCCCTTCTGCCTTATTAAACATCAGGCCATCTGTTAATATTGATTCTTTATTAAAACTATACAGCCCCTACAGTTAATTGAGTGTGAATAATCTGAATAATCCAATGTGGAGGGGTTTTGTGGTTTAATTCATAAAACTGCACGGCACATTGCACTCTGTTCTCTCACATACGGTAATCCCCATCAGATCTCTGAGGCCGTTATATAAATTTCATAATCTCTTTCATAGTTTATGAAAGCCAGCGGGAGGTCGGCCTGGAAGCCTCATGGGCCGTCCTGAAACACAGGTTATGAAAATCCGAAAGACAGGAGGTTTTACAAAGAAGAGAAAACAGACAACTGCAAATTAATTCAGTGCTTTGGTGTTGCAGTGGTCTGGTTTTAGTGGAAATCTTTTATTTTTAAATTATTCAGAATAATTCCTTTTCAATTTAAAACACATTTCATAGTGTAATGGGGTCATTATTGTTGTGCATTTTGAGCGTATCTGGATTGTCATCAAGTTTTTGTTATCCAAAGAGGTGGCGAGGTAAAGAAAATAGAGAGAAAAAAAGGGGTGGGAAGTGGTAGGAAGTCACTAGAATGACAGGAAGAACTTGGACCGCATGGCACACCCTGGTAAAGACATCCATCAAAAGATGTAACGCTGTGCCGTTGTTATTCCTGCTATTGTTTTCTTTCATATAATGTATTAACAGTCATGTTTGGATCTGTAATAGAAGGTGACCTTCCTTCAAAACCACAGGGATATGGAAACAATAGCCTGTTTAGTGGAGAAAAACCTATGTATCCAGGAGAAATTCTATTTAAAGTTGCTTGTTCCCTGACCTCTGACCCCATTTCCACTTCAGAGTAAAAAAAAACTTTTTTCTGGTTATCATGACTTAATCACAGTGTGACACAATCACAGTGTGATTTTAAATGTCGTAATACAAATTTATAGCTTGCCATTTGACTGTATATTACGCATTTCCGTTATATCTCACAGTTGTGTTGTGTTATCTAAAAAAGGTTAATTGTCTTTTGTTTATAGACATGAATGAAGCATAGCTTACACAGAAGTCACTTTGAAACCAAGCTGCTTTCGTTTGGTTAATGTGGCAACATTTGCATGTGGAAGTTGCATGGATTTGTATTTAATTTTTTTGTATTTAATTGCTTTTTTTTGTATTTAATTTACTTTTTGTATTTCATATTCCCCACCTTTGACGGAATTTTCTGTCATTTATGAGATAACGCTTCCCCACCTTTGACAGAATTTTCCATCATTTGAGACAACACTTTCCCAACATTGACGGAATTTCCCGTCATTTATGAGATAGCACTTCCCCACTATTGATGAAATTTCACAACATTTGAGACAGTGCTTCTCCACCATTGACAGGATTATCCGTCATTTATGAGATAGCGCTTCCCCACCTTTGACAGATTTTTCCGTCATTAATGAGACGCTTCCCCCCTTTGATGCAATTTTCTGTCATTTAAGAGACGCTTCCCAACTACAGAATTTTTCGTCATTTGAGACAACGCTTTCCCACCATTGACGGAATTTTCCGTCATTAATGAGACAACGCTTCCCTACTTTTGACAGATTTTTCCGTCATTAATGAAACAACGCTTCCCTACTTTTGACGGATTTTTCCGACATTAATGAGACAGCACTTCCCCACCTCTGACAGAATTTTCTGTCATTTATGAGACAACGCTTCCCCACCTTTAATAGATTTTTCCTTCATTAATGAGACAACACTTCCCCACCTCTGACAGGATTTTCCGTCATTTATGAGACAATGCTTCCCCACCTTTAATAGATTTTTCCTTCATTAATGAGACAACACTTCCCCACCTTTGATGGAATTTTCCATCATTTATGAGACAGAACTTCCCCGCCATTGACAGATTTTTCTGTCATTAATGAGACAACACTTCCCCAGCTTTGACAGAATTTTCCATCATTTATGAGACAACATTTCCCCAGAAGAGGTGCTATTACACATCTTCTGAAAGAGTATTGAACTTTTGAATCGAAACACAGCGAAAAAGAAGCAGAAACAAGTGAACAAGTCTCTCTTTTCAAAAGTGTGGCTTGTTTATTCCACGTTTATATTTCTGATATTTTTGTCTACAGTAACCTGTTGGAAGACTGAACAGCCTGTCGATTCATCTGATCCTCTGCCATCCCTGCTGATAAAAAAATAGACAGAGAGTGAGAGAGAGTCATTGATTTTGTCACCTAACTCATTCTCAATGATTTGTCAGTGGGAGACACTAAGCTTTGTCAATAAAAGGCCACACACTGTTCCAGAAATGCCACCGTGGCGACATTCTAGATGATTACCGTGAATCTGTCCCTGCAGAAATGCATTATGGATCAGCCACGTGAGGCTTATTCCTACTCATGTGTCTCCAGTGTTTGGCAGTTATTAGTTTAACTACATTTCTCAGTAGTGAGGTGGGAGTGTTGCTGCTCTGAAGATGTTTTTCTGATTTAGTATCAAGGCAGTCTTATCAAATACAACATTATATTGTCTCTGACAATATTTTTGCAATCAAACAAATGTCTGTTGGCAGTTAATGACTTTCAATCAAATCACTCATTTGAATCAGTTCTTTTTAATGAATCAGACAGAATACAAACTATGACTATGAAAGTGTTGTGAATATGTGTTCCCTAATCTAACGTGTTAGCTTACTTTCTTGTAAAATATTCTCCAATATTTTCAGCATACTTTAGGTGATCAGATTCAACTCTAATGTTGCTACTAAACCACTTACAGACATCTGGCAGTGTATAAAGAAGGGTGACGGCATGACTTGAAGACATATGGCCAGCCCTAAACCCTGTGTTTGTGTCTATTTTGTGTCTCGTCTTGTGTGTGTGCAGGGCCAATTAAGTTTGGAATATTTATTTTACAAATTCTTCTCAGACTGTTCTGTTCTTAGAGCTTCATATTGACTCGAAGCCCAGAGTGATAACGAGAGAAAGAACGAGTGAGGAAACAGAGGCAGAGAAGTTAGAGAGGGCTACATGAGCAGAATGTGCACTCTGTTGTTGTCAAGGTACTAAATATAAGCCTTTCAAGTGTCTGTGAGTATGTGGGTGTGCATGAGTGTATGTGCTCGTGGCAAAAATCTCCCACAAAACCTTCTTTCTATCTCCTGCTGATAACATAATTGTTTAATAGATTTAAGTAGCGATAAAGGGTCTCGACTGTAGGCTAATGAAGTAGCAAGGAACTTCAGTTAAGTGCCTGTAATCTGCTATGCCTGTTGCAGGAAATGCTAAACTCTTTAGAGCAGAGATCGCACAGATAGGTGTGTGCTACTGTAAAAGCTTGCTGAATTTAGCAACAGTGTGTGTGGGAGTTGGGAAAATATTTAAAATGCAAGGTTAATGTGTCCATAAATCAGTTAACATTTTATGCTAAGTATGAACTTTTAAGCTTGGTTGATTGGTGCTGAAAATGATTGCTTCTAATCTAGTAAGAACTGTTTTGAAATAGCTTGGATCTTTGTTTGTAATGTGTTTTCAATTAGCACGAACACTGTTTTTATTGAGAAAGGCTGTGAGATGTGATGAAATCAAAATTCTGATTTTGTTATGAATCATTTCAGACTGATAAGGTTTAACATGCTGTTAATATTTCATAACGATGTTGTTCTATATTCTGCTGCGTTTGCTTACCCAGAGATTCTTCTTTAATGTGTAGTGCTAAAAATACAGCTGCAGTAACATACAGCTGACATGCATACACACTTCCCATTAGTCAGACTGAGCTGTTTGGCAGTTGACTTTGCTAGATATTCATTCGCCTTTTCGTCCCTATATGTCCTCAGTTCTGCTGCTTTCGTTTACTTTCATCACATCATTTATTTTTCATCATAATTCCTTCGCGCTCCCTCTTAACCGCGAATATTGACAGATGGATGGATGAAGCGCTGAAAGAATTCACGGATGAGCAAATAGATGTGGGGAGGCAGCGGCACGTGTGCACATGTGCAGCCTGATGTGTTGCGTTTGGCTGTATTTCACACTCTCATCTTTGAGTATAATTTCACAGAACGAGAGCAAAAGCAAAAGATTCAGAATAATGCTTTGAGGAAAGCATCAAGAGGGAAGTTACAGAGAAGAATGTGGGAAATGTTCACGCTTATCACGCATGGATAGATAGACAGAGATAGATAGACAGACAGACAGATAGATAGATAGATAGATAGATAGATGGATAGATGGATAGATAGACGTGGATGGCTGGATGGACGGATAGAACAGACAGACATACAGATAGACAGATGGACAAATAGAAATGGACAGACATGGATGGATGGACAAACATGGACAGACAGACAGACAGATAGATAGATAGATAGATAGATAGATAGATAGATAGATAGATAGATAGATAGATAGATAGATAGATAGACGTGGATGGCTGGATGGACGGATAGATAAACAGACAGACATACAGATAGACAGATGGACAAATAGAAATGGACAGACACGGATGGATGGATGGATGGACAAACATGGACAGACAGACAGATAGATAGATAGATAGTGGGATATAGGGATAGATAGACGTGTATGGCTGGACAGACGGATGGATAGACAGATAGACAGATGGACGAGTAGAAATGGACAGACATGGATGAATGGATGGAGGGATGGATGGACAGACATAGATGGACGGATAGACAGATGGACAGACAGATGGACGATTAGAAAAGGACAGACATGGATGGACAGACATGGACGGACGAATAGATAGACGTTGATGGTGGGATGGACGGCCTGACGGACGGGATAGTTAGACAGACAGACAGACAGATAGACAGATAGATAGATAGATAGTAGGAATGTAACAATACAGTTAGTCCACGGTTCAATACGTACCTTGGTTTTTAACCACAGTTTTTGGTTCGGATTCGGTTCTGATAGCTTGCCACATCAGTGTGTTTTTTTGTTTTGTTTTTGTTTTTACATCTAATTAACAGCAAAATACTCCTGTAAACATCTGTCTGCTTAATATTTCTTTTGAAATAGGTATTATTTTTCTGATTTTTACGCAAAATAGGATGGGTATCCATGGGTTTCAGTCATAAGGGTCATTTTTTCAAAATTGAGATCATATGAAAGCTGAATAAATATTTTTTTATTGATGTATAGTTTGTTAGGATAGGACAATATTTGGCAGAGATACAACTATTTAAAAATCAGGAATCTGAGGGTGCAAAAAAATCTAAATATTGAGAAAATTGCCTTTAAATTATGTTCTTAACAATGTATATGACTAATCAAAAAATAAGTTTTCATACATTTGCAGTAGGAATTTTACAAAATATCTTCATGGAACATGATCTTTACTTAATTCCCTAATGATTTTTGCCATAAAAGAAAAATCAATAATTTTGACCCATACAATGTATTTTTGGCTATTGCTACAAATAAACCCCAGCGACTTAAGACTGCTTTTGTGGTCCAGGGTCACATATATGGTTTATCTTTGTTCTTCAAGCCATCTTATTTTCATAGTAATTAAGTACATTTGTAAGCCATTGCTAATCGACATACAGTGTAGAATATATTGTCTGCCTCATTCTATGATAAGAAGCCACATCGGATCACAAAAGGAAGTTATTTCAAACACTCGACTGAAGCTGTGAAGTAAAAATAAGTTATAATGTTCTCTTGTGTTGAACAACAAGTTTAGAAAGGCTTATCATTGCATTTCATTAGAAGGGAAGATGCTCTGCAAGTGTTGCTTTTTCAAATATAAACTGGGAGGCGTTTCCTCATCTCAGCACGTGAAATTATGGGCACACACACAGCAAATTCATGAGAAATAAAACAAGGACATTTTTTAAATGAAAAAACAAAAAAACAAGCACTTATTGAACAGTGGATGTCGTACTGAACGATTCGATATTATATTGAGTATTGTGCCATCCCAAATAGATAGATAGATAGACGTGGCTGGACGGATGGACAAATAGATAGACAGACAGACAGATAGACAGACAGATGGACGAATAGAAATGGACAGACATGGATGGACAGACATGGACAGACGAATAGATGTGGATGGTTGGATGGACGGACAGACAGGCTGACGGACGGGATAGTTAGATGGATGAATAGAAATAGACATGGATAGATGGACAGACAGACAGACATAGATAGATAGATAGATAGATAGTAAGTAAATAAGTAAGCCCAACCCCTGAAAACCCCATGCCATTATCCTTTCTTCACCAAACTTTACAGCTGGCAAAATGCAGTCAGGCAGGTAATGTTCTCCTAGCATCTGCCAAACCCAGACTCACCTATCACTCAGACAGAAGTGTGATTCGTCACTCCACAGAACAGGTTTCCACTGCTCCAGAGTCCGGGGTGGCATGCTTTACACCACTATCTAGCAGGGATGAAATTTCATAATTTGACCTTTGATTTACTGCAAAGGTGACGTCAAATCACAGTACCATGCCTGAATTCACTGAGCTCTTCAGAATGACCCTTTTTTTCCGAAAGTAAATGCCGACTGCGGCAGGTGCTTTATTTTATATACGTGGCAGTATGTCTAATTGAAACATCAAAATTTAATAATTAAGAAGTGTGTCCCAATACTTTTGTCAAGATAGATAGATGGATAGATATTTTATACTTATCTTTATACCTACACACTCACAGAAGCACATATGGAATCGAGGGGAAAAAAAGGTGGAAAATTACTCTGATGGGCTGCTAAAAAACCGAGACCTTTAAATTGCCATTTGAAGTGCTCTCTTGCCATCCAGGAGAGAGTGATTCTGAAATCTAAGCGCTGAACTGACCCAAAGCATAACGGCACGGCGGAGAATGAGCTGTAATTATGGCTGGGCAATTTGCCGTGGTTAATGTGGGCCTCGGGCACAGGGGGTGAGAGAGAGAGAGGGATGATGGGTAACAGGATGTGATCATAGCTTTGTATCATGCAGAGGTCATGGAGGAGGCAATGACTGAATCACAGAGAGAGAGAGAGAGAGAGAGAGAGAGAGAGAGAGAGAGAGAGAGAGAGTTTTCTGAGTTAACCTGTTAACATTATCGAGCTCTTGTGTAACACCTTTGTGTCTGTCCTGGTTCTTGCGCCGTTAATCTGTCAGGTCAGACGTGAAAGCAAGTTCAAATCTAGCTCAACAGGTCGCTGGAACAAAAAAGAGGATCAGACCTGTTTTTACCACTACTTACATTCAACAAAATGTGAATTATGGGTATTAAATATAAACCTCTTTCACCTCTTAAGCTTGTGAATCCTGTACAGAGTGATACAACACATCTTATTCCAGTTAAAAGAGGACTTAATCTGCTGTTTCCACTAAAACATGCTAGATTTCCATGAACTGAGTGTAATCTCATGTAAAACGCACACACCATTGTGCTCTAGGATTGTAGGAAATGATTAACATGAAGATGCATGCTTATATCACCACAACATGAGTCACATCGCTTACAGTTTATCATTTTTAAGTGCTGTCGGTTTATTCGGAGGCAGTAGGAGGGCTTTGGACACTGTGTGGGATGAAGAAAGATAGATGGAGCATAGTTTGTACATGTTACTTTGCTGTACAAGTCTGCACAGTTTACGCTATTTTTTTTGTGCTGTTATTGGGGAATATCATGTTTGGAATAGAATACTAGTGAGTATTTGAAACAGTGTGTATTATGCAACAATAAATGTATGAAATTGTTACATTTATTAGCATTTTTATTTAAATTTTATCAAATGAATGCTGTTCTATTGAACTTTCTATTCATAAAGGAATCCTGAAAAAAAAATGCATTACCGTTTCGACAGAAATAAAGTAGGACAACTGTTTTCAACATTGATAATAATATCAAATGTTTTTGACTGTCAAATCAGCATTTTAGAATGATTTAGGAAGGATCATGTGACACTAAAGACTGAAATAATGGTGATAAAAATTCAGCTTTGCATCACTGAAATAAATTACATTTTAAAATGTATTCAAATAAACCAAGTTATTTTGAATTGCAATAATATTTCATAACATTCCTGTTTTTTATTGTATTTTAATTAGGGCTGTTACTCGATAGCCCGAAGTTTTTAATCTAATTAATTACATGATGTGTCAATTAATTAATCTAATTAATCACATGTTAATCGAAAAATAAATGTGAACTAATTCTTTAATGTATATTACTATTATTATTATTGTTATTATTATTATTTAATGAAATGATACTTTAAATAAGAAACGAAATCTGCCAGCAGGTGGCGGTAAATTTCTTAATGAGTCATTCACACGATTCGTTTAAAACGGAGATTCATTCACAAAATAAACAACGCTTTTTTGGTCAGAGACGAGCAGCAATTCTGCTATGGCTTCAAAGGTAATATGTTCTCTGTAAAATTGAGCAAAAACACATAATATAATGTTTAAAATATAACACAATATCAACTTTTTATTTACTGAACTGTTGTATAAAATCACATTTAAGCTTGTGATAGATTGGGACAAAATCAGCTCTCGTGTCATATTGCTCTTGCAGCCCATGTGATATCGGGTGATACGTGATATGAGACAAAACACATACAGGGGCATTTTTGCACCAATATCTTGAATTTTAGGGCATAACTGCATTTATGGAGTTGTTGCCCTGCGTCATATTTGTCAACAGTCAACTGTATGAAATATAAGATGATGTACAGGTCCGGGGGCGGGGCCAGCGCATTAACTGTGTTAAAATATTTTTCATAACTAATTAATTAAGTTAACACCTTAAACTGACAGCCCTAATTTTAATATAGTATAATATAATAAAAAACCTTAGAAAGACTGAAAAAGTCCATTTGTATGCTTTACACTAGTGATGGATCAACCCAGTCCTGTTCTTCCTCCAGTCGTGATCTGTTTCCTCTTCGCCACACTGTTTTCTTTGCTTGGTGATGTGTTTGTCATGCTGCATTACTGTGTGATTGTCACTTTGTCGGTTGTTTCTCTCTCTCCCTCTCCTTTATCTCTGTTCACACATCTTTCCATCTATCAGGCCACACTTCTTCCTGTCTTCTTTCTCCTTCCAGACTGTGATATAATTACACAATCTGTCCTGCCGGAGTGGGACATTATTTTTTGGCCAATAGCTGATCTTGTAGTTGGTGTGTGTGTGTGTGTGTGTGTGTGTGTTTATAGGCGGACTACAGCCATATCAAGCCATATTGCACTAGAATTAGTCTCAGAGGTGCACTACACACAGACACACACAATCTTATATGAACACGTTGTACTCACACATTCTGAGCTATTAAAAGCAGGCCGTTATTATAGCATGGGCTTTTGTATTTGAATCGAGCCATTAACTCTGCCTTTTAAAATTCAGAAGAAAATAAATCACAGTATAAAATAAATATATTGAAATATGAGATTGATGAGATTAAAAAGCGTGGGAGGAATATGAGGGGGTGTAACTGTTTTTACATTGTACTATGATTGGCTGGTTGCTCTGTCAGCTGGGCCTGTCCTCCTTGTTTCAGAAGACCACTGCACATCACAGCTCTTAAGTTCATCCTGGAGACTAGAGAGTGGAATGCTGGGATGTGTTTGGATAAATCAGTGTTATGTTATGGTATATGCTGTGTTCAAGACCTTATTCCTTTGCGTGTAGTAGAGCTTGGCAGATCTCCCTCGAGGTGTGATTGTGTTCTTGCATGCCTGAGTGACCCTGCAGTTACACACACACTCATACAAACACACACATGAGTGTCAGGCTATGCCCTGTCGCCCGCTCCAGTGTGTCAGCTCTGCTCTGTTTCCCTGTCTTTCCTGACACATACATACAATGTTTACAACACTATGACATTGTGCATATACATTGTTTTGTGTTTTGTTTCTGTTTGTTTGTATTGTTTTGTTTTTCTTTGGTTTGTATGGTTTTTGTTTTGTTGTTTGGCGCTTTTTGTTCTGAAAGGTTTTGTTTTGTTTCTTTTATTGTTTGGTGTTTTTGATTGGTTTTGTATTGTTTTGTTTTGTTGTTAGGCATTGTACTTTTGTTTGGTGTGTTTTGAATGGTTTTGTTTTGTTGTTTGGTGTGTTTTTGTTTGTTTTCTTTTGTTGTTTGGTGCTTTTTGTTTTGAATGGTTTTGTTTTGTTGTTTGGATTGTTTTTGTTTGTTTTGTTTTATTGTTTGGCGTTTTTGTTATGTTGTTTGGTGATTTGTTGTTTAGTGTGCTTTTGTCTTGATTGTTTGTTTTGTGATTTGGTGTGTTTTTGTTTGTTTTGTTTTGGTGTTTTTGTTTTGAATGGTTTTGTTTTGTTGTTTAGTGTGTTTTTGTTTGTTTTATTGTTGGTGTATTTGTTTTGTTTTGAATGGTTTTGTTTTGTTTGTTTTGTTTTCTTGTATGGCGTTTTTGTTTTGTTGTTTGGTGATTTGTTGTTTAGTGTGTTTTTGTCTTGATTGTTTTGTGGTTTGGTGTGTTTTTGTTTGTTTTGTTTTATTTGGTGTTTTTTGTTTTGATTGGTTTATTTTGTTTTTGGCGTGTTTTGTTTTCATGTGGTGTTTTTGTTTTGAATGGTTTCATTTTGTTGTTTAGTGTGTTTTTGTTTGGTTTGTTTTATTGTTTGGCATTTATGTTGTTGTTTGGTCATTTGTTGTTTAGTGTGTTTTTGTTTGTTTTGTTTTATTGTTTGGCATTTATGTTGTTGTTTGGTCATTTGTTGTTTAGTGTGTTTTTGTTTGTTTTGTTTTATTGTTTGGCATTTATGTTGTTGTTTGGTCATTTGTTGTTTAGTGTGTTTTTGTCTTGTCTTGATTGTTTGTGGTTTGGTATGTTTTTGTTTGTTTTGCTTTATGTGGTGTTTTTGTTTTGTTCTGAATGGTTTTGATTTGTTGTTTGGAGTGTTTTTGTTTGGTGTGTTTTTGTTTGTTTTGTTTGGTGTGTTTTTGTTCTGAATGGTTTCATTTTGTTGTTTGGTATTTTTTGCTTTGGTGTTTGGTGATTTTTATTTTTTATTTTTTATAGTTATGGTATGTGTCTTTTTTGTGCTCACAATGAGGTTTTTTTTTATTACTCAGAAGATATTTTCAGAAATCCAGAAAGAAAATGTCTTTTTTACAGGGAAAAAAACAAAACCTGTCAACAAAGAGAATTTAGGTTTTGTTCTTTTTTTCTTTCTTTCTTTCTTTCTTGCTTTCTTTGTTTCTTTTTTTCCTCTCTCTTTTAAAGAGGGAAAACAAACCTGCCCACACACAGAATTAAGGATGTTTACAGAGTGTCTGAGTCTGTCACTTTCCTCTCATTTCACTGGCACACAGGACTTTAAAGTTATTCAGTAAATCAACTGAACTGATCTCAGAGCTGTGTGAAATCTCAATCCTGTCTGTGTTTGTGCTGGACAGCTGCTCTGAGTGCAGTATTTGTTTTCCTGGGAACATTTTTAGACTCGCGACAGGATAAAAGGATCTGACCAGCTCTGCCGATGGTTCTTTGATGTCTGCCTTTGTTCTGCCCGCTGTGTGTGTGTGTGTGTGTGTGTTTGATGAGGAACTGATGTCTGTGTGTGAGCCTCTTACTGCACAGAGGTAGAAAGAAGCAGAAGCATCAGATTAGAAAAGTGTGTACTGTTTGTGTGTGAGTAGTGTGTGTTTGTGTAGGCTAGTTTGAAATTGATCTGTGGTTTTCATTTTTCCGCCAAGGGCATAGCCGTGATGTCGGAAAATTGAGGCAATTTCAAACTGGAATAGTATGAAAAGGAATCTGATTGATTTGTTCAAGGCTTGCACTGATATCATTTTTATTTTAGGCCTTTTTGCCGCTTTTCTTCGTAGCGATTGTGTTGAGAAGACAGGAAGTGATGAGAGAGGTTGAGGGAATGAGATCAGGAATGTGGGCTTGAAATTGCATTGCTGACATGAGTACTTAATATGTCAGAACCTGAAAATATCATGAGAAAATACTTGACCATTCAAACATGTTGCATTGAAAAGGTTTAATGCTTGATTTGTTACAGAGTGGAAGATCAGAACAAAATTATTTATCACAGATATTTTTGAAGGAAAAAAAAATCTGAAATTAAATGATTACCATGACTTTTTTTAAATTCAGATCAATATGTGCACTCATAATGAGATTATGTTTATAAAATTACGTAATCTCTTTATGTTAATTGTTTTTACTGAATAATTAGCATAAGCAGATTAACATAATGATACTATCTAATTATGAGAAAATGTCACAAAATGTCATAAAGTGCAGGGACAACTCTGCCTTTTTGGAAAATCCTTAAAGCTTTTATTAAAAAAAGGCTTTAGACTTAGACTTCATGACTTTACTTCAAAAATGCTATTTTAATTTAACAAATTTATTTTTCCTTTACACAGAATACAAAACTACTTTTTCACAGACAATTTAATTAGAATAAGGTTTTTCGAAGCAGTATTTCAAAACAAAACAATTTAAAAAAATTTGATAAATTATAAAATTTTTATTTTATTAAAACTTTAATAAAATATATTAATTGTAATTAAAAATATTTTTATTTATTTGTTTATTTATTTTTTGCACATTAAACAGTTCAAACTAATCAGTTAAATAATGTGACTATTCTGTTCTTAAATGACTGTTATTACAGTATATCAGTAGAGAGTCATGGGTTCTCAAATGACACTGTTTGCTGAGAACTGGCCATAGAGCAAGTCTGTTCTCGTCTACAATAACCTATTCCAGCAGTATTACTTTCACAGTGGACTGCATGAATTAAGTTTTCATGGGAATTCTGGATCAGTATTCAGATACACTCGGGGGAGAATCTCTGTAAAGGTTGAGATGAATCCACCCTGTATATTTCTGCAGAAATCTCCATCATCAGAAAGCAAATATCTGTTGCTTTGAGCTCTCAGAGTTTGATCAGACTCATCTCAAATGTGCTGCAGTGATGCTGTGTCTGTCCAGCATGACTCACTGCACAGGCTGCAGGGGAAGCTTGTGTGTTTGCGTGTGTATGAAGAGGAGGTTGATGAGTTAGATGCTTAGAAGCAACACAGCCAACACATCAAAAGTTCATTTGACAACAGCTGAACACAACTTATTTAGATGTCTGCATTTTTAAAATATGACTCAACAGACTTGAGGTTGTATTTATATATTTATATATATAAATATATATAAATTAATGCTTTTATTCAGCAAGGATACACCAAATTGATCTAAAATGACAGTAAAGGCATTTAAAAATGTCAATTTTCTATTAATCAAAGAGCCTTGAAAAAAGTATCACAGTTTTCACAAAAATATTAAGCAGCATAACTGTTTTCAACATTGAAAAGAAAGGTTTCTTTTTGTTTACATTTATTCCTTTAGCTATGGAAGCCCGTTTATCTCACATTTCTGACTTTTTTATTAGAATTGCATGATATAAACTCATAATTGCGAGAAATTAAGTCAACAATGTTTTTCTCTTGCAAATGTGGGTTTGTATCTCGCAATTCTGGCTTTTTTCACAATTGCAAGTTTATTCTTATTTAGTCACGATTCTGACTATTTTTCTTGCAACTCTGACTTTTTGTCTCAAAATTTTGTGATATAAACTCACAATTGCAAGAAATAGCCAAAGTTTTTTTCTTGCAAATGCGAGCTTATATCTCACAACTGTGGCTTTTTCCACAATTGCAAGTTTGTATCTCGCAATTCTGACTATTTTTCTCACAATTCTGACTTTTGTCTCAGAATTGTGATGTAAACTCACAGTCGGGAGAAATATTTTTTTCACAAATGCAAGTTTGTATCTTGCAATTCTGACTTTTTTCTCACAATTCTGACTTTTTGTCTCAAAACTGTGATATAAACTCACAATTATGAGAAATAAAGTCAAAGTTTTTCTCTTGCAAATGCGAGTTTGTATCTCGCAATTCTGACTTTTTTTGCAATTGCAAGTTTATATCTTTTTTGCGAGAAAAATAGTCAGAATTGGGTGATTATAAAGTCCTGTTCTGAGAGGGAAAAAAAACTGATATGTTCTCAGAATTCAAAAAAAGAAAACTTTATTTCTCAGAATTGCAAGTTCATTTCTTGGAATTGTGAGTTTATATCATGCAATTTTGACTTTTTCTCGCAATTCTGACAATTTGAAAAAAAAAACTTTTTGTCTCAGAATTGCGTAATATAAACTCACAATTGTGAGAAATAAAGTCAATAAAGTTTTGTCTTGCAAATCTGAATTTGTATCTTGCAACTCTGACTTTTTTCCTGCAACTGCGAGTGTGTATCTCGCAAAGCAGACTATTTTTCTCGCAATTCTGACTTTTTGTCTCAGAATCGTGAGATATAAACTCACAATTGTTATAAAGTCTGGTTTTGAGGGGAAAAAAAACTGATGTGTTCTCAAAACTGCAAATTTATGTCTCACAATTCTGACTTAACATGCAGTTGTCTATTATAAAGTTAGAATTCAAAAATATGAACTGAAAACAGTCAGAAGTGGGAGATATAAAGTCGCAATTACTTTTTAAAAATTTTTAGTCAGTGACGTAAATAGCCTTCTATATTTAGCAGATGTTTTTATCGAAACAACTTACAAATAAGGAATACAACAAGAAAATAATTCAAAAGGTGAAGGTAAAATTATACACTCTCAATAAGGTTCTTTATTAGCATAAATAGTTCCGAGAAGAACCTTTAACATTAATGGAATCTTTCCATTCCACAAAAGATTTTTTATTATGTACAAATGGTTCTTTAGATTACTCAAATGTTCTTCACACTAAGAAAAAATGGTTCTTATAAGAACTATTTACTGAAAGGTTCTTCGAGGTTTTGCGTTTTGGAACTTTTGGAATTATGTATTTAATTTAAAACACATTGCTGGAAAGAGTCACGGCATTTCTATTTTACAATCATACCTCTTTACACTTTGCTTCAAAATTGATAAACAACCCAAATAGTTGAATTAGAAATAAAATCAGGAATACTCAACACAACAATCTGCAGGTGTTGCCGATAAAACTTGAATCAATCTGAACCTGTAACTTTCCTTTAATACAGTCCATTGAAGGTCAGCACTACAGCCCTATCAGATCATGGGTTGGTTGAGAGGGGACTGACATCCGTGTTCCACATTCCGCCCTGCTGTATGCTCTGATACCCTCTCTGTCCCTCTCTGGGACTCTGTAATAAAAGTAATAACACTTTCCCAGACACACGGACAGACTACTGGGAGAAAGTGCTAACTCAGCGTGGCCTCTAAGATGTCTTTCTCCTGCTCTTAGACCTTTGAGCTGATGTGACGATCGCCCAGGGCGCCCACTGTTTCCTCTCTGTCTGTCTCGCTCTGTCCTTCTCTCTCTTAGACGCACACACACACACAGTGGGATTGAGTCGAGACAGATTGAATCGAGGGAGAAAAGAAACTGAATAAAGACAGATATGAAAATCGGGAACAGGGAGAAAGGAACGGAAATGGTTTTGAGGAACCTCTTTAGCTCCTGAATGAATATATAATTGATTTTGTGCAGTGACATTTTACAGACATATTAGGTTTATGTCTATTTTGACCTTATTATCAAGCCTGATCTGAAGACAGTAATGGCCGATGTTTCTAGGTTAGATTTTACTAGTGGTGAATAAATGCACAGACTTCAAATGAGAGTAGAAAAAAGACTTGATAAAAGTCGACACTTTTAGGACAGCTCCTCGCCCGCTCTCTCGTTCTCTAGAGAGGAGGCGAAAACACCTTTAAGGCACTTTCTTTTCAAGGAAAATGTCCGATTTCAACCCAAATAAAAAGAAGTTATAATTCATGTTAAGAACAAAGTCTTTTTTAGGACCGTTATGATTTTTTGGTTCATTTTCATGACAATTAAGCACTTTCTGAAACACTCCACTGGAATGCATGCTATATAAATATTGTTGAATTAAAATTCAATCTGTGAGGTTCAGGACGTTAAAATAAGTGCTAAAGTCTGCTGTATATGATATGCTTCCTCCAAGGCCATGCCTGCTGTCAGTTTCAAGCAGATCAAAGACCGTCCATGAAGGCAGTGATCTTAAATCTAACTCATGATGACACTGGGAAAACATTACAGGTGCAGTTTCCTTGGCGCAAGATATTAGCTGACAGAGCTCTGGTTAAATGCAAACATAGCTTTAGAATGAGGGTTTCATTTACGTGATATTTCACAGAAATGTATATGTATAATTATTTAGTGTTTGGGGGATTTGGGCAGTTCGGAGCTGCTAAAGCACAATGTGAGAATTCCTCTGAGGAAAGTGGTTTGGCACAACAGAAGTGGAGCAGATGCTGCGTTTCACCAGGTCTAGACTGTCTGCAAAACCATTTCTGTTTATTTAGCATCAAGAACCATCAGACATGTGAAATCATATCATGACAGCAGACAAGATGATGAATAGAGAGTTTCCACATTTAAATTAAATTCTGTCAATATTGTTACATATCAGGTTTCATAAAAATGTCGTTCAGTTCTATTTTATTATTTATTTATTACATTTTACTTTATATATATTTATTTCATACACACACGCTTCAATGCTACTTTATTATTTTATTTATTGCAT
>JAHKKF010516221.1:0-21208 GCA_019740295.1 Labeo calbasu
GATTCTTTGATGAATAGAAAGATCCAAAGATCAGCATTTATCTGAATTAAAACTTTTGGAAAGACAATATAGAAATTAATATTTTTAGAGATTTCTGAAGGATCATGTGACTAGAATAATAATGCTAAAAATCAGCTTTGGAATCACAGGAATAAATTATTTTAAAATATATTAAAATAGAAAACAGTCAGTTTAAATAGTAAAAATATTTTCAAAAATTACTGTTTTTGCATTAAAAACATAAAACATCTTTCTGTTAAAAAACATTTGACTGGTAGTGTAGTTTATTCAACTGGCCGCTGGTTTACTGCAAAACTCCAAGTGCTTCCAAGTAACCACCAGAGGGTGGTAGTTAGTTATATATGCGAGGTGCATCTGTTCTCAACAACTACACTAACTCATAATTTAAACCAGATTTTACAGGGCTGATCTCTTTGTACCTTTCACAACTAATAAATTATATTTTGTTTTTACATCCACATTTTCTAATTGTGAGTGTATGTTACCCTTACATTAACCCCAGAATCCATAATTGCAACAGGGACTACACAGGACTGATCAGGAAAATAGCATGGTGGAGTCAAAACTTTCTAAATGAGATCAAGATTTCATACTTGAAAGCATATCATGAATGCTTGGGAAACAGTTCTTTATGGTTGATGTAAATTGCCCTCTATAAATTGTAGACCACATGTCATTCAGTAATGACTGATGGATGTTATTACACACAAACATAATATGGAGCATATGAAACAAAGAGTATTACATAAAATGGTTTTGTTTAATCTTTCAGTGATGGTATAATCAGTTCATGCTTTCCTTTCATTTAAAAAAAATAGCTCATTTGAAATCAACAGGCAAAAAGGTCAGGGAGTTCTTATTGGAGAGCCAACCATTACTGTCATCAAGGCATTCCAACTGAGACACTTGAAGCTCTTTTAGAAAATCCAATATCATTTCAACACCCAAGAACGAAGCTGCCTGAAGAAGAAGTGCCACATATCTTCTCCAGATGGCTGTGCATTGGCCCTGGGTTCATTGCATAATGCATCAGGATGTATAGGCTACAGATCTCTTTTCTATGTTCACATGTCCTGTTTGTTTTAGATCCTTCCTGGCTCTCTATACATGTCAAAGATACATGACTGAACAAAGGAATCTGAGCTCAAAGAGCTATGTCAACATGTAAATAAACCACTCGAGTTAACATGCTTTTATGTATACAGTCATGTCCGCTACAAGTCAAACATTTGCACACACATAGGCCTACTAATTATTTCTTATTCATATTTCTATTCTGTGATCAAAAATGTCTAACAAATCAAAACTATTTTTAGGTTCAAGTCGTTTCCTCAGAGGAGGCAAAGGGCAGCGCCTCCTAAATATATTAGATGAGGGGGGAAAAACAGTACAAAAATAAACAACGCAAAATACAATATTAAAAATGTATAAATCATTCCTTTTTCGAAACATTGACAGACAGCGACATCAGCAGGTAAAATTACAGCGGGAGTCCCATCTCGCTGCCTCCATCGCGATATGATTGGACAGGACTGGTTATGATCGGCTGTGATTGGTTCATGCGATAAATCCCGCCTCTTGTGTTCGTGCGGGTTCTGCGTTAGCGAATCAGTTTGATTGAACAATATAATGGCGTTCATGGGAATTTTAAGAAGTAAGTAAACAGCTCACACACTTAGATATAACCACTTTGTTAAGTAAAATATAACACTTAAAATGACCTGAAAACATGATCTGTAGGAGTTTTTAGTGAGTAATAAGATTTAAAATTTAAATTTAAAGTAAATCTCCCTGTTTGTGACCAATATTTACCAAGCTTTGATGACTGATGATCTGGAAAAATTAATAACATTTAAAAGTTAACTATTAAATAGAATAGCTGAACGTAAGTAGACAAATAAAATATACCGTTAAAATTGGTACGGCCTTGAGTTGTTATTTTGGAATAAATATAAAATACTTAAAACTAACTTGATGAAATTCATGCTTGGCTTTAATAAATAGGAAATGATTATATTGTTAATGTAAAAATATCGAAAAATATAAATATTTTTATTTTTCTGATAGTGTAATGTTTATTTAACTAAGCAATGCCTGGGACATGAATTTACATTTGATTTATATATGTATGTATATATGTATATAAGGATTTTGCCTCCTCATTTCAGAACAGTGCACACCATATATGTATATGGCAGTGCACATATTATCATATGACTGTGTGACCAATTTAAGTAAATAATGATAATTTCAGTCAATTTTAAAAGGTACCATCCAGTCACAACTGTAGTAAACACATGTATGTTGTACTACAGCGTCACACAAGCTATTCCTAAGTCACTGTGAGTTTGTGGTATGGAAAAAGGGGGGTCGCATTTATCCCTGAGGAGCTCTGCTATCACAAGAGCACAATGGTAACCAGGAAGAAGGGAAGTTAACTGTCCTTGGAATCTAAAATTGTCATCACACTGTCTGCACCAGGATGTTATTTTTGAAATGTGGGAGGTTTTGTCAGCTCAAAGCAATGATTAGAAAGGCTTGCATCTGTGCCAGGTTAAACCTCAGGGCAAAGAATGTGCGATAGCACAGAACAGTATCACAACCGCTGTCACGACAGGACTAGAAATGCTATTGTTTAGTTTGTTTTGCCCAATTTTCTTTTGGAATGTTAAAATGAAGGCATGTTTTGAAATTAGATGCTTAGTAGTTACTTCTTTGCAGGTGTTGAAGAGTTTGTATGCTATGTAGATGCATCCAACTGTCTGCATATTAAACAAATGTTGTGGTACTTTATGTTGCAGTACGTCAAGAGTTTCCAGTTACTCTACAGGTTGTTTGAGTCTGAGCCCTTATATATGGAATCAATCCACTCTTTATGACACTAATAGCATAAACAGCACAGACACAAGCAGATTCCTGATTTTTTTTCTGTGCCTTGCAGAACAACATATGGCTTGTTAGTTTAAGGTGACTGGGAAAACACACCAGAGAGTCGTGCCTTGCATTAACAGTGAGGGTTTTGACTGGGTGCCTTCATCTACAATCAGTGCATCACTGTTTCTGACTTTCAAACGCAGCATGCTGTTAAGCGGTTGTTTATCCTTTAGCACAGTATCCTCTATGCAGACAAATGCAAAACATTTAACTGTGGGACCAAGTAGCACACTCTAAATCACAACCGCACTGAATACCGCCGTTGTTTTCTGTCCAAAAAAGGCGAAAGCTACTCGGAGGCTTGACAGATTAACGTGGTGAAAAGGAAGAAAACTTTCACTAGACACTGAGCTTACATGAGCCCTGTGTTGGATATGTAAAGTCGTTGGATTTCGTTCATTGAAAGTTCGCATATTTGTATTTCATTTCATGAATGATTCTTTGTTTTGAACAAATTATTCTTGTTCACTCACTTCAAAATCAATCACTCGTTCACCTCATTCACTTTTTTCACAAGATGCGAAATATGTATCAATAAGTACAGTTTCCAATAGAAATAAACACTAGAGGTGGTAAAACAGTGAGCATTTGTAATCGTTTTTGTACACAATTATGATTACTGCCTCATATGTTTCGCTTTCTGGTTGTAAAAAGCTTGCTCATTATCTCAGCCAACACGAAATTGGATTTAGGATGTGGAATCCTTGGAGCTCGAATCCCGTGAAAACATGATTCACAATGAAAGAGCTGAAAGATGAGAGATCTAAAAACATGCTGAAATGACATGCTTGTGTTTGCAATTTTACGTCACACTCATTTTTGTTCACACTGTCGGGTAGATTTAGGTGTAGTGCAGATGGTATGTTACTTTAAAACGTCACAGAGCATTAGAGTTATAGCGCCATTCAATGGACATTTCAGGTCAGAAGTGCAGTGACCAACGTCACATAAAACGTACCATATGTATGTTCATCTGTTCTGGGGGGAAAAATGAACACTCTTTTAGAGCCACTCAGTGGACATTTCACATCGAATATGTCACGAAATGTACATGGCGGTATGTATTTAGCATTTTTTGCGAAAAAGTTCCCAAAGTTACATTTTCTTCATGAGATCAGGTTGGTATTCTGTATACAATAAATTACGTGTATAATGCGCTATAGTAGATTTCACAGCTTCTGCCTTTAGAAGCACATGACTACTTTTCAGACTGACCGTAGAAGGCTATAAACAAATGCTGGAAAGTAGCATTTGATTAATTAGAGCTAATAAACAAATATGCAACTTTTTTACTTTGATTATTTAAGGAACTGAAGGAACACAGTTTGGACAAACTATTTGAAGGAACGATTCAATCACTCACTTCACGCACGTTGAAGACTGACAAGGAAGAGAAGAAATTGTTGAATAAAGTCGTAATTTTTCTTTCTTCGCGCACAGAAAGTATTCTAGTAGCTTCATAAAATTAAGGTTAAATCATTGACATCACATGGACTATTTTATCGATGTCCTTACTACCTTTCTGGGCCTTGAACGTGTCAGTTGTGCTGCTGTCTATGCAGGCTCTTAGATTTCATCAAAAATATCTTAATTTGTTTTCTGAAGATGAATGAAGGTCTTACATTTGAGTGAAACAGACTATCAAAAAAGAAAAAATGTAGACCGGAGACTTGATTTTGTCCGTCGGTTGTTGATTAGATGAATGCAGATGTGAATTGATTGGAGAAGTCTGGCATACATCATCAGAGAAAAGACTGAATTATGATCTTTAGACTAAGGAAAATGTATGTTCAAAATTGTTCACAATAAAGTCAATAGTACAAATTTAGAATAGAGATATAGGAGAAATACGAGACAAAATCTTGCTTTGCAGGAGAAAAAAACAGAAGCACATAAGTATCTCACTTGAAATAAGTTACAAAGTAGGAGGCAGTTAACTGAATGTTTGGGCCTCAGATAAACAGGCCTAAAATCACTCAAAGGCTGCCTGGGTGGCGTCAGTACTCACCATCCTGGTCTTAAAAACCTTGACTGGGCTGCGTTAAAAGTGATTTGTGGCCAGCTCTCTATTGTCAGCACCACGCAGCCAAACGCACTTAATAATCTGATGTAATATGTATGAGGGAGCTTGGTCATTAGACATTCATCCTAAAGGTCACAGTTGAGCTACTCATTATTTCAGTAGTAACAGGAGCTGGTGTTAGCTACATGCTGTCTCAGTTATCTCCCATAATAATGCATGTCACTTGTTATCAGCATGTTTAATACACTCAACCAAACTGCAATAATTTAGCAGAGAAAAATGTCTCCCATCGTTTCTTAAAGGCTTTTTATTGAAAGCGCCCTTTCATGCTGCCCTGCCTCCATAGCACTTCATGGCACAAAGAGTTCACCATTGTTCCCCGCACATCACTATTGGAGACAGACAGCCTGGGAGGCAGTGGACAGACGAACAAGAAAGAGAGAGAGAAAGGGGGGGCTGAAAAGAGAGGGATGGAGGAGGCGGGACTTGGCCCTGTTTTGATCACTCTAGCGTTTAGTAACCTGGCACAAAGGGGAGCTGGGATCACTGGCATGTCGGCCTTGGGTCACTGTGAGACTTTAGAGAGCTCTATGGAAACGCCGCTGTTGATCGCTGCAAGGTTACATCACTGTGCTCTGAGTCTCAACGTGTTAAACATTAACCTTACATACATATGGCTGTTCTTGTAACTAGCTTAAATTTCACTAGACTTTATCAGAAATATGATCTGTCTCTGACTCTCACAGTCGAATGCCTTTGAACCAGACTATAGCTGGTAAATGTTTGATGGTTTAGGGATGCTCAGGACCAGGGACACCATGATAGATGGACTTGATCTGTGACAATATGCTTGAGTTGAATGCGTGTCTCTTTTGGAAAGTGGCTGTATTCACCAGGCCTCGAACTGAATACTAATAGGGTGAGCCCAGCTGTCATGATGCAGATGCACAAGTCAATTGTTCCACTGATGACCCTTTCGAATCTCCATAGAGATAGATGGATTCTATCAGAAGGGTTCATGTGCGCTCAAAAACACAGAAGCTATCACCATCTTTCCCAAGGTACCAGGGTATGAAGTCATAAATACACACCAAAAATAATAAAAGCAGATAAAGTCCAGAAGCACGCAATAACCATTAACATGACTCATAACTGCATTAGCCCAGCTGTTGTATCTATTACAGCTGCAGCCCTTATGCAGCAGAAGACATCTGTGGGAATTGCAACATAGTATTTTTTTTATGTCTGATTAAAATTAAACAATAACAAACTACTACAAACACGCACTGTGCAAATCCTTCCAGATGAAAGGAAAGAAAAGATCGCATTCTCTCAGAATTAGTCTATCAGATTATTCGCCCATGGCCACGTTCACACTTGAATTAAACAGATGTGTCTGTACTCCAGCGTCGACTAACCTTCCACCACCAATGACGTGGACATTAGAAAAACACTGATCTTTTATTCATTCTGTCTTTCATGCCGAAGGGGCGAAACACAATCGCTGATAATTAGAATATAACGAGTTGAGCACTGGAAACTAGCAGAGCGTGGACGACAGGAGATGGGAATGTTGCCTTTGAGACAACAGGGATTATGGAAGATTAGAGCGTCTACCGCACTGCAACTTGTCTTAATGAGTCGTCCAACCTTCCTCTCACATCTCATGCTGCCCACCGTTTAGAAATACTGGTCATTGTGGGAGTGTTATTGAAAAGTTTGGATTAAATATTAAAATATCAAATCCTTTATCATATATCAGTTACATGTTAGGTACTGCAGACGTTTCCACAATTAAATACAAAATGGACACTGACACTTTGCAAAGCCCCGCCTCCCTTTGTTACTGTTGCTATGTCTGACAAGCCATGGAGCTCTCACACCACACATCGTGTTCTCACACAGTGAAAAATACATCGTGGAGCAAATAGGAAACTGACAGCACACCGACAGACAAGACAGAGCAGGTTACTTCAGTTCTCAGTTTTCAAATCTTGTCATTTTTTAAGAAACTCAAACAAATACTGTTTTGTGGCTCTTTAATGTGTTGTGACAGATCGCTGTTGCGCCTCAGTTCAAGTGCACATGAACCGATCATCTCTTCCTCATTATTAGTTATAGCATGAAATAAACATGAAGGAACATCAGAAGGTATCTTGTTCCAACCGTGAAAAGACGTCAGTACACATTTATCAAGTTTTAAGTCCACCGACATTCTTCTATCTGGTTTGTTTGTTGAACAAAAATATGGAAAATTTAGTGTTATGATTGGTCAAATCATCTGTCAATCAAACTCCTGGAAATGTATTAGCCATTTTTTATTAACCCTAAAAGGGGCGACGTATCCTGGGGGATACAAACATTTGAGAGGCTGTGGGGAGAGGCAGGGAAAGTGTAGGTCTCATTTCTTCATATTTACACATGTTGGAGGGGACTTACCTGTTTAAAAAGCTGTTGTTCAGCATTAGCTTATAAGGTTTACGTTGAAATTTTATGAATTAAATGCTTACATTTTTTTAAATCTGTCTCTAAATGTTTCTATCTCATGGCATACGTCGCCCTTTTAGCGGCATAAATCAAGATATAAAAACTAGGGGTGGGGGAAAAAAATCGATTCACATTTGAATCGTGATTCAGTCTTCTAGTGATTCGCATCGATTCACAAATTTCAAAAATCGATTTTGTAGTTAATATAATAATAACAGCATGATATAGTAATTTTAAATTGTAGTAATATTTCACAATATTACATTTTTACTGTATTTCTGATTACGAGACATATTAAAAAATCTTACTGACCCCAAAATTTTGAACAGTAGTGTGTGCAAAATGTGTGTAAATATATATGAGAAAACACAGCCATATTTTGTTTATTTATTAAAACAATTAATATTATATTAATATTAAATTAATATAAAAGAAAAGTGTCTGATGCTCTGCTCTAGGAAACTGTGGTTGGACTGCTTGGTTTGGAAGCCGATGAGGCGAAAATAACTGTAAATATAAAATCCCAATGAATCATCCTTTTAAAAGAGCTGGAATTGTGCAGTGTTTTTAAAAAGAAACGGGTGGAAAGAGGCAGGGATGGCTCCAGGAGATAAGGCAGATAAGTGGAAAATGCATTTGCAGATTTATCTCATTGAGAACGTGCTTGGATCCCCGTCATGAGCCATTGCACAGGTCTCGCATGAGACTCAGCAAAGGGGAGGAGGTCCACACATGACAGACAATCTGCTGTCATCATTACATGCCAGTGAGTTTTGGATGTGAATCACGTCTGAAATACTGTCTAAAATAACAGTGTGGTGTCTTTATCAGTTCCTCTTCTATGCATGTCTGTGACCCATCCAACTTACACAGTCTGATACCGTGCTGTTTTCTTTTCTGTATCTTTCTTTTTTTTAATTAGCAACTGATCATATTGGTCGAACTGAATAGTGGATGAAATCAGAGTAATATGTTGTCCAATGCAATGCAGCCAAGAGATATAATTGAGGTTTCCATATGCTGACGTATTCTTCTTGGCCGTCTCCATATAGCATAACCTTAGACATTTTTATTGGCAGGAACAGTTGACTGCTGGTCATTTTCTAAATCGTCTTACCTTACTCGACTATAGCTTGAATATTCTGCCATACAAAGGCAAAATGCAGCAACTAAAGAGGAACTGGAAAAGATGGAAAAGAATGTTTTAAGATTGATCTGATATCAATTTATGTACATTTTCTCTGAATCTAGCCACAGTTGAGCCAACACGATCTGTCACAAAACAGATCATAGTCATCTTTATACTGCACAGGTGAATCAGAAGGTGCATATAAAATCATATATTCATGTGACGTTTTCCGCATCAAAAGAAAGACAATACAGAAAAAAAATTACAATATGTCTCAAGTCTCAGTTGTCCCCAAAATGTGCCTGTGAAGTTTCAGCTCAAAACACCCCACAGATAATTTATTTATCATTTTGAAAATGCCCATTTTGAGTGAAAGCAGAAACACGTTGTTTTCATGCATGTCTCTTTAAATGCAAATGAGCTGCTGCTCCCCGCCCCTTTTCCAGAATAGGGCTGTGCCCTTATACCTTGTACCTCAGATACTCTGACAAAAAACATTGTTTGGTTTTGATTATCATATCTATCACGCTGAAATCATGCATTTTAAACCATATTAGTTTAAACTTCTGATAAACAGTTTTTCTTAGCGCACACATCTGAACCACGTGTGTATAAAGCATCTGTCACACGGCATGTGAGGACTAAAGTTCTCTTTCGTGTCTTATTGCACTTAAACTGTCAAATACACTCAAGTTTTTGTTAAAAACACACAGGAGTTACAAAAACAGTTGGTTATGTCTGTGAAGGTAAACAGCTGGGAAAGAAATTGTATGTTTATATTGGATCTGTGTGGCAGCAGCATAATATACAGTAAATAAATCAATAAATCCACTGCTCTTTTGACTCCTCTGTTCATTTTTTCAAATGCCTGCATAAAAAGGCTTACCAAAACAAAGTTACTGAGTTTTCTGAGTTGGTAGATGCACTGGGCACCCAATTATAGCACTTAAACATGGAAAAAGTCAGATTTTCATGATATGTCACGTTTAAAATATAAAATTATCTGCCCATACAAAAGTATATGTATAAAAACATAATTTCTAGTGTTTTTTAGCATAAATATGTTAGCAAATTGTTTTGAGTGTATGTGTGTAGCCTACGTGAGATAAATACATAATGCTTTCATTATTTATAGTAGTTATCACTCATAATGACTTGGCTAAAATGTTTTTATTCAGTAAATCTGGTCACAGCCGGTTTTGCACTGCTTTTCCATGTTCCAAAAACTTTGTTTTTCTCCCTGCCTTTTTTTCTCCAAAACACGGATGGACCCACACTGACGGATCCTCTTATGTCACACGGCTATTATCACTGGAGATAACGGCTGCTGTTCCTCTCCCGCACAGACATGCTAAATAAATACCGGATCTGGGCAAGGCAACACCAAATGAACACAATTATACAGTTTTACAAACAGAATGAGACCCAAAAACCAAACCATATTTGGAGAATTGTTAGAGGCTTAGGCCATAATATAATGCAGGATTTCTCAAATTGTGTCCTGGATGGGCCAATGCCCTTCAGCCTTTAACCCCAACCCTGATTAAACACACCTGAGGAAGCTAATTAAGGTCTTCGGGATAGAAAATCACAGGTTTTCACCCATGGCCATTTTGTTTTTGCAAACAACAACCAGTTTGAACGCCATGGCGAAAATTCGAGCCAAGCATGCTAACGTTGTGTCGTTGGGTGCACAGACGAGCACAGAACACTATTTTAAGTCCCAGCTTCAGAGGAGACAAGAGAGCAGTGGATTTATTGATTTATTTACTGGATATTATGCTGCTGCCACACAGATCTAATATAAACATGTGATTTCTTTCCCAGCTGTTTATCTTCACAGACATAACTGACTGTTTATGTAACTCATGTGTGTTTTTAACATAAACTTGTGTGTATTTGACAGGCAGGTAAGTTTGATGAGGGTTTGAGCTAAACTCTACAGTTATGTGTTTAAAGGAGTCATAGGATGCCCATTTTCCACAAATTGATATGATTCTTCAGAGTCTTAATGAAAAAGTCTATAATATACTTTGGTTAAACATTCTCAATGGTAGTGTAAAACAACCCCCTTTTTACCTTGTCAAAATGAGCTCTGCAAAAATCATCCCTTTCTGAGGGATTGTTCCTTTAAATGCAAATGAGCTCTGCTCGCCCCGCCYCTCTCTACTCTCTGTGGAGTGASGAGCTGTGCTCTGAGAGATTGTTTACTTCAGCCGCATTTAGCGCGTTTAGCTGCAAAACTTGCTAACTAATAACTACGTTATTGGGAAAGGTGATTGCAGAGATTCATAAAAAAAAACCTTATACTCACTTCTGCTGTAGGTGAAGCTGGATCACGAATGATTTGTGTGAACATAGAGGTGCATTCCCTTCACAAACAAACGTAATCCACTGCGTCTTCAGCGGCTCAGATGTCGGGAGTAAATGACGACTACTATGTTCATTATTACATCCAGCAACAACACTTCAGTCGCTCAATCGGGGAGATATTCTTGTCCAACTTACTAACTTGAAGGTCGAACTGTTACAGCTGATTTAGGGCGGGTCTGAGGTAAGACGCTCATGTCAATCAACTATCATGGGAGCGGCCACTGTTGGTGTGATGCCACACCGGCATCTGAGGATGGCTCGATTTGAAAAAGGGGATGTTGTTTTTACAGATTAATTAAAAACCACTGCATGGATTTTTATCATTATAGGGCAGATGTGTACATACACTGCCAACACATTAATGTTCAAACAACATGTAAAAGTGAACTTTGCATCCGATGACCCCTTTAAAAAATGATATGTGATGATGAAAGTAACCAAATTAACAATTATATTTTCACACTATTACATTTGCATGTGGTATTAGTGGGCGGGACATTCTCACTCTAGAGAGAATCTGATTGGATGTTTGATTTTTGTAGTGCAGGATGAGTCATTATTATTTTGCTTAATTTTCCTGGAAGAGAAATGCTGTGAATTATTTTAGAGTAGAGTTTAAGTATGAATATCCATAAATCAACACTAAATGCATTTAAAAGCTCAATTTTTTGAGACTAAACTAGGCCCGTTCTGCTCTGGATATGTGTTGATGATTAATGCAGAGAGGATGGAAAGGTCAGAGAGGAAAGTGAGTGGGAGAGAAACTGTTGTGCTTCAACTCAAATGTCGTATCTGATCTCTCCATCCCATCTCCCCTTTGAGATTTCAGCTGTGAAATGCAACTTATGGTCAAACGGCGTACTTGGGAAAGGGGGAATTTCGGAGAACGGCTTTCTGGTTACAGTCAAATGCTTTGGACTCATTCAGTGATGCAACTCACCTGTTGCTTCTGGTTTAGAGTAATGTCTTTATATTAACATTACACAAGAAAAAATGTTATCTATTCTCTATATGCTTCAGCTCTCCTCCTTTCATTGCTCATCAACCTCTTTGTGCAGCAGGGATGCAGTGACTCCTCTCTGAACTCTATGATGTACTTGTGATAAAAGGAGGGCTTGGAGTTGAATTAATTCAACAGATCTGCAGTCAGGGTAGGGCTTCTGAGGAAGTCTCTGTTAATGGACTGTATATTTGTTCTCTGGGTGTGACCTGGATGAATCCGGAATGCCCAGTGGATACGATGATTTTAGACACAGCTGTCTAAATTGAGAGGCTGATGCATTTTGATGTACACTCTTAAAACAAGTTATTACTGTGTAATATGAAGGCATTTTCTTTATTTATTTTTGACAGGTGTTTTACCTGTATTTTGAATTTTGTACTGCATTATCATGAAAATATGACTTTTTCCGTGTTTAAGTGCAATAATCTGGTCTCTGGTGCGTCTACCAACCTAGAAAATGTGAAAAAGGACAACCAATGTAAATTTGTTTTGGTAAGCCTTTCTCTGCAAGCATGTGAATAAACAAGCCCTCTGCGACATAGAAAGAGGATCTTATTATAATATTACCGTCCCTTAATCTGTCTTAGAATTGTACCAATTCTAACAGCATGGCAAAAGTTTGAGCAAAGCATGCTAACTGTTCTGTCGTTGGCTGCAGTTCAAGCGCAATAAGACATAAGAATGAGAGTTTAATACTTTATGGCATGTGCTTCAGATATGTGCACTCAGAAAACCGTATATCAAAAGTTTAAACTGATATGGCTTTAAAATGCATGATTTCAGCGCGATAGACATGATAATCAAAACCAATCAGTTGTTTTTTGGCAGAGTATCTGATGCACAAGCTGTAAAGGCACAGCCCTATTCTGGAAAAGGGGGCGGGGAGCAGCAGCTCATTTGCATTTAAAGAGATATGCACGAAAACAGCGTGTTTCGGCTTCCACTCAAAACAGGCATTTTCAAAATTATATAACAAATGATCTGTGGGGTATTTTGAGCTGAAACTTTCATTACATATTGTACAAAAGGGCATAATAGGTTTCCTTTAACAGAAATGTCTGTAAAATTAATGGATAACATCCTGGCAGAAAATTACCAGTACAGAAAATTGCCTCTTTTTTTTTTTATAGAACCACCATAATGGCATATAAATATATTAACCATATAATTGAATACATTTTATAAATTACATGTAATATATAATATATTTTAAATAAGATTAACAATATTATTACAATATATTATTATTTACTATATACTGTAGGGCGTACAGTTAACAGTTTAATCCATTTTATTTTTAGTGAAGTTTTTGTGCATAGTTTTTATACAGTAATCTGTATATAAAATGGCACAAAAAATAAATAGAAATAAAGGGTACCACATTTTGTAAGTTTAACTGGACAAAAATGATCACATAAAAATAAATGCAGAAAAATACAGTTTATCATGTATCTGATAATAAAAGTAACCAAGTCAAGAAATGGTTTTGGTTTTCTTGTTCAGAAGTTGCAGTATATTTTCATATTTCTGAGTTACTTTTTTCGTTTTCTGTTTTATTGGGTGACCACAGAGAATGATGGGTGACGTAATCTAGTAACACTAGCTAACTACTACAATAAGTTAAATTGTATAAACCACATTATTCGCAACTTCTTATTATGATCAAATACCATGTTGGTCATTATACTTGTAATTTCGGATACCTCTAGTTCAGAAAATCTTGGTATAAAGGGTTTCGCCACTAGTAATTAAAACTGTATGATGGTGGTTGCTTTCATGGGTGCTCAACTCATAAATGCGATCATTCTGACATGACTCGATCACAGCTTTGCGGGAAAACACAAATATGCTTTAGCATCCATTCAGCAAATGAAGAGTCAATAAAGAAATGCTGTATTTGGAAGTGCTTAGCAAAGAAAGAAGTTCTTGTTCCCAGGAACGATAGTACTGCTCTTTATGCTGATCATGTGAAAGCATAAAGCTGTGTTGTATTCTCCACAGCACATCCCAAGGGTCAAACACAAACTCACGCTCATCCAAAATGTGTCAGAATGGGTGTCTGATATAATGGGAAAATGATTCACTGCTACAATAAAACACTTTCTGTTTTTATCGTGTCAGCAGAGAAAATCCAAAAACAAGACAAAACGCTTTGGAATAACACCATTCATCTGCCTAAAGCACTGGAGCGGAAAGAGTGGAAACTCCTAAAATAACACAATCTCCGATTCAATCAATTTTATTGCCACATGTAGTGAATGTAAACAGCAACTTATGGTCAATCCAGTTGGTACAGGCTACAAATTTTTGTGGCCAAAACGTATATTTGTGGCACCACAAGACCCCCCACAGACCAGATTTAGGGGCCAGCAGGGATCAACGAACTTAACAAAGAGCTTTCACTGCTTTCTACCACAACATGAAGGTGTATTTGCAAACAGCTGTGTGCAATCATTTGTGGCTTTGGAGGCGTGGCTAATTCTTTCTCGAAGCCTTTGCTTTGACTCATTGGCAGCGAGGGCAGATAGTCAGAGCTTAACTCTGTTTGGACGCCGCAGAACAGCACCAAGCTTTTGGATACACACATAAGCGCACACACTCCATTCACCCTATTCTGTGTAGCGCTCTCTCAGCATGCCACCACTTTCACTGCTTAGTATTCACACGCCGACCATCAATCACGTCAACTCTCAAAGAGCCCCAAAGCGGTTTTATAGAGCTCAAACTGGGACATAGACACTTCAGCTAAGTTAAGCATTGTGGCTCCACTGACAGTAAACTAAAGCGAGGCAGTAGATGACGTCACTGGTGTCTCATTAAATAGATAAAAGAAACTTTTATTCTTGAAAGGTAAATATTGACTTTGAGTGCTTACAATGCATTACAAACTCGTTGACGTCTATGTATATTGTGTCATTTGAAATGTCATATGAGCACCTTCCCATTTTAGGTTGCATAACTAATCCCCACCTGCTGTGGAAGAGATTTTGAGACAAACTGACGCTCTTCAACCAGCTCTAAAGGTGGTAGTAATTTAATAGTCAGATTGTTCCAGAGCTGCTCTAGAGCCAAAGTATTAAAACAGTTTGGAGTTTGAGTAGTAAAATTTATGTGATGCAAACGTATGAGTTTCCATCTTTGTTAGGAATCGTATTAATATTTTTACAAGAAAACGTGATCACAAGAGCCTTAAAACTTCTGGTGGCTGTTTTCAACACGTGTTCAATATTTTAAATAAATAGTCCACGCTGGTGTTCTAATCACTTCGTACTTTGTTATAATGACAAATCGAGTCATTTCCATATTAATCCACACATTTCCAGGTTTATAATAATGAAAATAATCAATAATTGAGTGCACAATAGCACTATGTGTTTGAAGTCCAAGGTGTCATAAGAGAGACATGAAAATAGAGCCGGTATCAGGTTTTTTTTTTTGCAATAAGTGCAGGCGTGCCATTTTTACATATTATGGATCTGGCTTCTGGTCTCATCTGCATCCAGCCTTTTTTTAGTTGTACAAAACAGCTTGTTTTGCTGCTGGATATTGCAAATTTGTGTGTCCTACCATATTATTTTAATGTATTACCTTAATTATGAACACAACTGGTTTTGAAATTTTCGGGTATTTTGCATTTTTTGAAAAATCTACTTTTGCAAATTAGTCCTAGGTTCTTCACCTGATCGGTGAAGATTCTCTGGAGAGTGAATATCAAAAATTAAAAAAAAAAGTCGAACTTTCGACTCTCTGTTGCAAAGGGATGCCAAAACATTAGAAAGGGGCAGGGCTGCCTTTACTAAAAAAGCTTGGTCTCTTGTTGGTGCTATACGAGGAAAAAACATAAAACAGCCATAACTAAGCAAATATTTGTCCTATCGATATGAAAATTGGTACGCACGGTCTTGGTCCAAAGTGCCACAAGTGGCTATAAGGACATTGGTGTATGTCAAAAACATGGCTGCTATAGGCCGATGGATTTTGAGCACCTAGTAGACCAGCTTAACGGAGGTTGATCGAAACGAAACTCAGTGACTCACAGCCCCAAAACTCTGTAAGAAATTTTATATCACTGGGAGGTGATATAAACGATTGTCTATTGCGTGGTTTTTTCACAGATACACACAGCTTTGCCTCTAGAACCATTGCTGTCAATCAAACCGTTTGTTAAATGATTGCAAAAATGTAAAAAACCTACTTTTGCGAACTAGTCCTAGGTTTTTTGCTCAGTATGGACAAAAAAAAACACTGCAGTGCAATTCTCTGGACAATTCTCTGAATTATTAAAAAAAACTTTTAAATGTACCCTTTGGCAAACTATAACAGGGTCACTTAGAAAAGGGATGTGTCCAAATATACCCAAAAGCCTATAAAGTCTAAACAAAAACCTGGTGAGCACATGCAAAAGATGATTCTAAACAAGCATTCAAAGTTTTATCAGACCACAGCTGGCGCTATAACAGTCATAAATGTTAAAAAAACATCATACCTCTATTGTAAATTACTTGGATTTGCCAAAAATGCTTTTTAAATCAATGATTATAAATAATATGTAATGTATTTTTTCATATGTGCTTAATTCCCTTAAAAGCTTGAATCTCAGTAATCATTGCTTGCAGCTATATTTCTTGTTATTTCCTTAAAGTGAAATGAAACGAAGTCTCAAATATCAAACTACCGGATGGTGCGACTGACCAATCAGAGTCAATTATTCCTGTGAGCCATGTAGTATTTACCTAATGCTTATAAATTGATCCTTATTTTAAAGCTTTGCATGTAATCTCTCTCTCTCTCTATATATAATGACTTTTTATTTTTATATATTATATTTTTAGTCATTTTATTCTGCAATGTTTCTGTAAAGACAGCAAGATGAAGAATGGTATCACGTCATATGCTTCATCTTTTGCTTTCATAGTTGCAAGCAGCTCTAGAGCCTACAACTGAAAGGCCTGGACCCAATTATTGGCTGCATGTGGAGTTTGAAAGAGCTGGCCTGTAGCCAGAACTGTTACACATGATGCTAGTCTCTAGCTTCTGACCCCACCTCACAAACAGTCGAACACACACACAAACACAAGTGCCCCCCGGTTAACAGCCCCGACAAAAGAGCGCTTACATAAGACACAGGATCAGGGTGTTTTTGACCGCTATACAGTGACATGGCTGACTCGCAGCTGTCCTCTATACTGAAATCACACTGTTTAGATACAATGCTCCATAGTAACACATGAGTTTTCATTCAGTTAGCACATGTTCTCATAAAGAGGGTCTCTTTTTTTCTTCTCACTCTCTCCCCCTCTCTTTTTCCAGTAACTAAGCACCTTGACTAATTTCTGTGAAAATTTGGGTGACAGTTTGCAGTTATGCAACTTAATAAGTGTAAGGGGATTGTAAATCTACCCTGAGCCAGTTTGTTCTGTTGTGCCCTCCCTTCTGCTCTGCCCTCCAGTATGTCAAACTGCTGCAGAGAGAGAAAGAGAGAAAAACATTTAGGAGAAACCAGGGCTAGTTGGCACATAAGGAAGTTTACACAAGGACTTTATCTTAGTAACTATTAGGTTTTGAGACAAATGTCCTATTACATAAATGATTGTTGCCTCTATCAGAGAGTCTTAGAATAGAATGTTTGCACTTATGTCACGGTTTGGTCAGTTACCCAGATGTGTGGCCATATTGGTGATACTCAGATGTAAACAACAGCATGGATTGCATGGAAAATGTACTACTGAATATGTTGTTCTGATAATTTATGCTTTAGAAGGAAACACGACGCATCTTTTTGAATTTGAAAATCAGGGTAAATTAACTTATTTTGTCTTCTGGGAAACGTATCTTCTGTAGATTCTGAAGGACAGTACTAAATGAAAAAAATATGATATTTAAGCAAAATGCATCATTTTTCCTTCTGGAGCATCAGTGAACTGTAATAGTTGCATATGAGTCCCTTCAGTTGTCCTCAGTGCGTAAATATGGATGTCAAAATCATGCAGTCATTGTTGGGAAGGGTTCAAATACACAAAAATGCTGAAAAACCAAATAATTTGAGGAACCTGAAGGATTTTTCTGAACAGCAGGCAGTTTAACTGTTCAGGGACAAGGGACAAGGGACTCATGAACAACTATCACTAATCAAAAAACAACAACAACAACAAACAGCTGTGGATTATTCAGGTAACAACACAGTATTAAGATTCAAGTGTATGTAAACTTTTGAACAGGGCCATTTTATAAATTCAACTATTATTTTCTCTTGTGGACTATATGTAAATTTATTTTATGTGTAAGATCTTATTAAGGTCAGTACTACATAAAAAATAACATGCATTTTGTATGATCCCTCTCATTTATAAATAATTAACATTTTGCAGATTCTGTGAGGTGCACAAACTTTTGACTTCAACTGTATATATTAATATAATATAATAATAAAATATAATGTAATAATTTAATTCTTTTCTACTAAATTGATAACTTTGGATAAACTGATGAATACAGTGAAATTATTTTGGAATACATTTATATAAAAATATAAGATAGAATAGAATAGAATAGAATACTTTTATTATTTAATTCTTGTGAACTAAAATAAGAACATTGGATGAACAGGTGAACACAGTACAACCATTGTAATGTACTTGTACTTTTATAATACTTGTATTATTTTAATTTACAGAATATTATTTATTTTGGATAAAACAAACTCTTCTTTTTACACTAAATGATGTCTAAAGAAACAATAGATTTGTTTTATATAACATGGATTGACCAAAGTTGTAATTACGTCCCATCAAATTTTTAAAACTTCAGCTGATGTGGTAGAAACCAGCTCTCTCTATTGTCTATTGTTTTATTGTTCTTCATCCACGAACAGACAGACTTGCATCCTGCTGTCATTAAATTATGCTTTGCTCACTGCACCCAGTATGATAACCCTCCTGCACTGTGATAACCCTCATTTAGTTTTATGCTTTTTTATATTGCTCTAAACTGCTGAGGTAAATCCAGTAACCTCACATTATCCATGGAAGCGAAAGCTATGCGTAGGAGTTAGAAATGACCTGTCAGAGGGCTTTTTCGGTTGTTTTTCTTCTTTTCAAAATGCTGCAAGTGAAAATAGTTTCTCTTGGCTACACGGGACGTGGCAATGGCTTTCTCAGACACTGTGGTACTCTGGAATTCCTCAGCCTGTCAGCAGCCGTCAAAAGCCCCGCTTTCACAGTGCGATTAGTGCTTTGTGGGAGCCCTAACACTGGCACGCAACTCCTTCAACCCTGACCCATAATCTCACAAAGCATCAGGCCGAGTGGAATGGCCACCAGACTATGAGATTTTGGGTAGCCGGTAGATTGAATTAACCCTCACCTGCATTGTCAGCAGTCATGGCACAATATAGGCCAGTGCAGATTTCATTTCATTGTGTTGGGCATGAATGTGTGCACGGACCCTGATAACTAAACAGAGCGACTTTGTGAGGTGATGTCACTGAGGGAAGTAACATTGAAATTTTCCCAAGGCCTTGAGCACACATAACAAGCACAGAACATTGATTTACTTTACGGAAAGTCCAGAGTTCAGTCCCTGTCCCTGCTGCTTCTGTCCCTGCTGATAACATCCTCATGTGGAAGATGCGCCCGTAAACGTCTAATTATAACCGTAAGTTGAGAGTAATAAATGACCGAGCAGCACTGTGATCACTGATAAAGATATCTGTGATGGTCAGATCAGCTCTTCCTGTCTGTGCTCTTCATTTCCTGTTTGATCTCTGGGAGGCAAATCCTTCTGCTTCTTGTTTTCCTGTGTTATAATATTCCTCTCATAAACACACACAAACATAGGCAGAGACTTTTTTGGGGGCTTTAAGCAGAAATATATGGAAGAAGTTTCAGCCTCAGTTTGAACCATAAATGATAACACAAAGATTGTGACATTGCGTGAGAAGGCTGTCCAGCTGCCCTGGTGAAAAAAACAGCATATGCTGGTAGGTTTGTTTTGATGCTTTAAGCTGGTCCTTTGCTGGTTTATGCTGGTCCTTGACCAGCAACATGACCAGCATAAACCAGCAAAGGACCAGCTTAAACCAGCATAAACCAGCAAAGGAACCAGAAAACGAAGACCAGCAGTCAAAACACACTATATGCTGGCGACCAACTGTAAATATACAGTTGAAGTCAATAGTTTACATACATTTTGCAGAATCTGCAAAATGTTAATCATTTTACCAAAATAAGAGGGATTATAGAAAATGCATGTTATTTTTTTATTTAGTACTGACCTGAATAAGATATTTCACATAAAATACATTTACATATAGTCCACAAGAGAAAATAATAGTTGAATTTATATAAATTACCTTAAAAGTTTACATACACTTGATTCTTAAAACTGTGTTGTTACCTGAATGATCCACAGCTGTTTTTTTGTTTAGTGATACATGTGCATGAGTCCCTTTGTCCTGAAGAGTTAAACTACCCACTGTTTTTCAGAAAAAATCCTTCAGGACCCACAAATTCTTTGGTTTTTCAGCATTTTTGTGTATTTGAACCCTTTCAACAATGACTGGATGATTTTGAGATCCATCTTTTCAAACTGAGGACAACTGAGTGACTCATATGCAACTATATCAGAAGGTTCAAACGCTCACTGATGCTCCAGAAGGAAAAACAATGCATTAAGAGCCAAGGGTGTAAACTTTTGAACATATTGAAGATGTGTACATTTTTCTCATTTTTGCTTAATTTTTTCATTTAGTACTGACCTTCAGAAGCTACAGAAGATATTTCCATGTTTCTCAGAAGACAAAATAGGTAAAATGTACCCTGATCTTTAAATTCCAAAAGTTTTCACCCCCGGCTCTTAATGCATTGCTTTCCTTCTGGAGCGTCAGTGAGCATTTGAACCTTCTGTAATAGCTGCATATGAGTCCCTTAGTTGTCCTCAGTGTGAAAAGATGAATCTCAAAATCATACAGTCATTGTTGACTATCACTAAATAAACAAACAAACCAAAAAAACACAGCTGTGGATCATTCAGGTAACAACACAGTATTAAGAATCAAGTGTATGTAAACTTTTGAACAGGGTCATTTTTATAAATTGAACTATTTCTCTTGTGGACTAAATAAAAAATAACACGCATTTTCTATAATCCCTCTTATTTTGGTAAAATAATTAACATTTTGTAGATTCTGCAAGGTGTATGTAAACTTTTGACTTCAACTGTATATTTACAGCTGGTCGCC
>JAHKKF010516222.1:6103-33046 GCA_019740295.1 Labeo calbasu
ATAATACTTTTTAGTGTTTCTATAATTTCCATTTTTTGTATGTTTTGTTTTAACCTTTTAGTATTTATACAAATTATAAAATGCATATTTTGTACTTTTTTGTTTTGTTTGCTGATCCTTACTTATTATATTATACTTTTATTATATTGTAAATTTGTTATACTTTTATATATTTATATAGTAATATTTTTAAAAGTACAAATATATTTTATGAAATATATTTATAGATGTATAAATATATTTTACAATTCTTTTATTTAAATTAACATTTTATAAATTATTTTTGAGCGATCTCTCTATTGCTAGTCCTTAGTACTTATAATATTAATATAATATTAATACATTTTTATGTTTACTTAATATTTTCTGTTTATTTTCAGTATGTTTTATATATATTTCAATGTTTTTTTAATATATTTTAATAATTTTTAGGTATATTTTATACATTTCAATATAAATTACAAATAGAACTGATATACATGTATGTATAATGGTATCAGTCTGTTTGCTGCATCTACATAAACTTTACAGTTTAATGCATCAAAATGATATCAAAATGCATATAATTGATGATAATTTGTGATATATTGCACAGCCCTAGTTTGGAGCAACATGAGGTTGAGTAAACAATAACCAAATCTTTATTTCTGTGTGAACTATCCTTTAATTGCTTCATTGAAGAGTCAAAGATGCGGCCAGTTCTTCTGAACATGTTTGCTTTGAGGAAAATAATCTGCATTATGGATAGAGTGATGAATTATGAATAGCTTTAGGAGAGGAAGGGCAGAGAGACTGAAAGAGAGAGAGAGAGAGAGAAAGCCAGTTTATAGATGCTGTCTCTCACCGCACAGTACGACGCAACAAATAAAATCAAAATCAAGTCAGAGCTGACATCTCTCTAACTTCATCTCGTCTGCATGTTCGCACCGCAAAAGCCCAAGAGATGATGAAAGGAAAAAACTGAGAATGACTCTCAGCGTGCTGCTGCATTTTGTAGTCGTGATACCAAATAAGTAAATAAAAAACTGTGACATTGCATCTATTTGATAATGCTGTGGAAAAAAAGAAAGCTTCTCAGCTTGACAACATCCTGTCAACAACTCAAGAGTGTTTTATGGAAACACCAAGACTGAGGGCAAAACAGAATAACGGATGTATCAACTTGTCAATCATAAAAGATGCACTGTTTCACAATGACCATCAATTATTCAGTCAAAAGGGATTGTTTACCTTCTTCAGGAAGCGCACGCCGTAAGTAAATATGTACAGGTAAAACGTAAACCTCCACCTGTGAAGAAAACACACAGAACAGGACATTCAGAAACATTTCATCTTGCATTATTACAGCACCAAAAGGTAATTTTATTGCAGAAGCTTGAACAAGAAAAGCTTTGTGTCTTCATTTCGTCCAGAGATGGGGGAGGTGAACACAGCGATCAGGTTAACCCCACTCTTCACGCTCAAGTACTTCAAAATTGATTAGGAATTCAATGTGCAAGATGTCCTGTTTCTTACATCCTGCTGTTACCGTGACAACATTTCACAGCACATCCTTCATAACAAAGGCGAAACTGAAGATAGGACGCTGGCCTGGGCTGATATAACATCACAATCTGTCCGTTCCCTTCATAACTACCCTTTAAATGAGTGCAGTGAGATTCAGCATTTAATGCATAACAAACAGAGTACCATTTAAGTTTGGGGTCAGTAAGACTTATTTTAAAGAAGTTCATATTTCAATTCAGCAAGGATGCATTAAAATGCCATATCCTGATAATCTACTAACCAAGATGTTCATGTCTTTCTTTCTTCAGTCGAAAAGAAATTAAGATTTTGAGGAAAACATTCCAGGATTTTTTCTCCATAGTGGACCAGTGTGTTGAAGGTCCAAAATGCAGTCTCAATGCAGCTTTAAAGGGTTCTTCACAATCCCAGCTGAGGAATCTAGCAAATAGATTGGTCATTTTCTAAAAATAAATACAAATTTATATACTTTTTAACCACAAATGCTCGTCTTGCACTAGCTCGACATGTTGGAAAGGTCACACAAAGGTCATATAAAGTGAACGTGCAAAGAAAGTCAAACGCCCTTTACAAAAAAAGGTAAAACAACAATGTTGCACGAATTTGAAGTTGGAGGAGAAAATGAGGTAGAGTTTTTCACCTTTTTGAACCAGAGTACACAGACGAAGAACTAACCACGCTTGACCTTTTCAATGTGATTACGCAATGTGTGAAGTTGCTGATGTGCATTGCTGAGTTAGTGCAAGATGAGCATTTTTTTTAGATAATGACCAATCATTTCTTGACTGGGATCGTGTAGAGCCCTTTGAAGCTGCACTGAAACTGCAATTTGGACCTTCAACCTGTTGATTAGAGGTCGACCGATATTGGATTTTACCGATATAGATAACTAGGTTGGACCACACTGGCCGATACCGATTAATCAACCGATAGTTTTTAAAATGGATACTGAATGGAAAATAAATAGCGCTCTACTATTTAAAAAAAAAAGTAGCCTACTGAACCATACTTTGTAAATGAATAAAAATATTAATGTTAATTATATATTGATCATTACAGTTAGTTCATTGTTCATTAATGTTAACAAAAGCAACTAAAAGTTTTCAAATATATCAGTAAATGCTGAAATTAACAAACTCTAACAAGGAACGGTACTACAGCTTTTATCAATCTTAATATTACAAATGGATTCGTATTGTAAGGTGTTACCATTAAATCAACAATCAAGCTGAAGATGTCCATCTTTAAATATCTACACAAAGGCCACAGTATTGAAATTGCATACATTTGGATATTGTGTACTTTCACAATTGAAGTGCTTCTATTCTAAAACATTTGTGGTTATTTAATCAAAATATAAAAACATGTTAGTCACACAATGGGCAAAAGTGCAGCGCCACGTCTAGAAGAACAGAAAAACTCTACCTCACACACACTGGATGTGTCGCGTTCAATTCAAGCGGCGGTCTACAAGACTTTATTTGATCACCAAACAGGCAAAAGTATATTGCTGTCCTTTCTCCACTAATGCAGCATCTAGTCAACAAATTCATCGCTTAGTAATGACATGAAAACAGGCACTACAGTATACTGTACACACCGTTTTTGTTTATGTTTTAAATCCACCTCTGAAGTGTCCCGCTCTGTGCAGCGCGCAGTGTCACGTGTCTAAACAAACGGCACGTGCTGTCAGTGATTTCCGCTACTAGAGGCCGCTTTTGTGCTGTATAACAAAGACTATAGGAGCTTTGCGGTATAATGACGACCTTTTCAGCCGCTCCAGCATTGGACCCAACCCGGAAAAAACTATCCGCATGGATTTTTGCTGATAAACGACAGTTCAGCCAATCAACTATCGGTGCCGATTAATCGGCAAAACCGATACATCGGTCGATCTCTACTGTTGATCCCCACTTTGGTCCAATATGGAGAAAAATCCTGGAATGTTTTCCTCAAAAACCATCAATTCTTTTCAACTGAAGAAAGACAGACATGAACATTTTGGATAACATGGGGGTGAGTAAATTGTCAGGAAATTTTTATTCTGGAAGTAAACACGAAACACCATCCAAAATGTTTTTTTTTTTTTTTTTTGCAAAAAGAAGTTCAAAACACAGTCTTTTTTCATTTAACTTCAGTGCATAAGTTTAATGTCAATGCTTTAATGTTCCAAGAACTAAGTGTCTGGAAACACTTTTTGTCTACAAAATGGGCTTTAACATAAATAAATGTGGTGGCATATGATAATATGAGAGATTTAGCTTAAGACTACTTTTACACTAGTGTGTTCTCATTTTAAAACGCATAACTATTGCTGTGGTTACGCCTGTTGTTTACATTACTCCGGTGTTTTCGACCCTCAAAAATGGAGACTTTCGAAAACGCTGCAGACCCCAGTTTAGTTTGAAAACATTGATGTTGTGTTTCAATGCAAACTGACCAAAACAGAGACTTGTGAAAATGATGGCGAGGCTGCCCGCATTCACTCTGCGTATCCTTGCAACCGTGTAAACAATAACATCATGCTCATTGTTGTACTCATAGGTCATTGATAAGAATAAGTCATGTTTCCACTCAAATATGGAAATGACTCAAGCTCAGGTTTTTTTTTGTTTGTTTGTTTGATTTTTGGCAATATCAATAATCAGAAATGTTTCTTGAGCAGCAAATCAGCATATCAGAATGATTTCTGAAGGATCTTGTGACACTGAAGCCTGGTGTAATGATGCTGAAAATTCTGCTTTTTAAAATACATTAAAATAGAAACGTAATATTTCACAATATTGGTGTTTTTACTGTATTTTCGATGGTGAGATAAAGCGACTTCTTTAAAAAACATTTAAAAAACCGAACTCAAACTTTTGAACGGCTCCTTTGGAATTTAAAGTATAACAAGCGTTTCTTAAAGGAGAATTCCACTTGCAAAACAAAGATTTACGTATAATGTACTCACCCCCTTGTCATGCAAGATGTTCATGTCTTTCTTTCTTCAGCCGTAAAGAAAGTATGTTATGAAAACATTTCAGGATTTTTCTCATATAATAGACTGATATGGTGCCCCGATTTTGAACTTCCCAAATGCACTTTAAATGCGGTTGTAAACGATCCCAGCCGAGGAAGAAGGGTCTTATCTAGCGAAACAATCGGTTATTTTCATAAAAATAATACAGTTTATATACTTTTTAATGCCAAACGCTCGTCTTGTCTAACTCTGCCTGGACTGTTTTTTGTTCCGGTTCATGACAGTTAGGGTATGTCGAAAAACTCCCATCTCATGTTCTCCCTCAACTTCAAAATCGCCCTATATCGCTGTTTTACCTTTTTTGTTAAGGGTGTTTGATCTTCTTTGCATGTTCACTTTGTAAAGACTGGGTTGGTACTTCTGCAGTGATGTAGGATGATTTTGAAATGATTTTTGAAGTTGAGGGAGAAAATACGATTGGAATTTTTCGACATACCCTAACTGTCTTGAAACAGAATACACAGAGTTCGGAGAGAGCAAGGCAAGACGAGCGTTTGAGATTTAAAAAGTATTTCAATTGTATTTTTTTTAAAGAAAATAACCAATCGTTTCGCTAGATAAGACCCTTCTTCCTTGGCTGGGATCGTTTACAACTGCATTTGGGATCGTTTGAAGCTGCATTTAAACTGCATTTTGGAAGTTCAATATGGGCACCATATCAGTCCATTATATGGAGAAAAATGCTGAAATGTTTTCCTCAAAAAACAACTTCTTTACGACTGAAGAAAGAAAGACATAAACATCTTGGATGACAAGGGGGTGAGTACATTATATGTGAATCTTTGTTTTGGAAGTGGACTTCTCCTTTAAATTTATCACTTCTGATCGATTCAGAGTAGCCAACCACCCAATAATTAAGCAAACATCTCTATTGCTATTATTTGATCATTTTTAATATTTCTGTGGTTAAGATGAATCATGCTTCTGTCCCTTGACTGGCTCAGACTATCAAAAAAACATACATACTATGCTAATTTTGCAGTTCATTTCGTCCTAAAACTAGTACAAACTAAAATTTTATTCCTCATGATATCTTTCCTTCAATAAACTTTTTAAGAACATTTTATACACGTTGACCTCATGTTGAGGATAAAATCTGGGTCCTGAAGCAGCACCAGTTGAGAAGCACAGCTCTAAAATGCTCTGCACCAGTCGCCCTATTTTTCAGCATGTCATCTGTATGAGTCACCCTAAACCAGTTGTTCCACCATAAACCACACACACACACACACACAAACATGCTTCTCTCACCAGGCTTTCCAATGCTGATTCATATAACCTTTCCCCCTATTCTTTTTTTCCCATCCATCATCTTCCAAGTCTGTATACTTTTCAGGCCAAGAACCACTTTTGATTGAATTAGACTGGCCTAAGTGGCCTTTGCTAATCTGTGGAAGAGCTTTAAAAACATACGCACAATAAAAATTACACTTAGTGTTTTGAAGTCTAATACCTCATAAGAAATATATACTGTATATATTTTTAAGTTGGAGCAATGTGCTCAAAACTGAGTGATGAAGTCAGTGTTGCTCACTTAAAATCAAACCACTCTTTAAATTCTTTTGCTGATCGGATAGTTTTGGTCTGCTGTATTTTTTTTTGCATGTGAATAAAATGGTAGTTTATGCAATTCAAAGAAAACATTATTGAAGCAGTATTAAACAGTAGAGCACGACGCTGACTATGGCAAATCATGAGTTTTGATTTCTTGGAAATGCAGTAAGTGATCAAATGAACACATTGAATGCAATGTCACATTCAGTGTCATATCAATGTCATATGAAATGCATAAATGTGCATGTAAAACACTGCCAGTGCAGGATATGAATGGACAATAGAAGACTGTGGCCTATGCATGAGTCTTACTGTGGTATAAAAATACATTTGAATTATGATTTGAATGGAAAAATTATTTGAATTAAATGTAAATTTTTATTTCAATACTGTACATTTCCAGTGTTGTGCTGCATGACACCTGACCAACATCTGTGGTTTAAGACCATATGAATACATTCTCACAGACATGTTCATTTCTGAAATTGCCTAAAATGCCTGTGTTTTGCCTTTTTTTCTTATTGATAAGCTGTTTTTAGTTCTCATATATACATTATATGTGTGCATACACTACCAGTCAAATATTTTTGAACAGTATGATTTTTAATGTTCATAAAGATGTCTCTTCTGCTCTTCAAGCATGCATTTATTTGATCCAAAGTACAGCAAAAACAGTCAAATTCTAAAATAGTTTTACTATTTAATATAACTGTTTTCTATTTGAATATATTTTAAAATGTAATTTATTCCTGTGATTGCAAAGCTGATTTTTTAGCAGTCACATGATCCTTCAGAAACCATTCTAATATTCAGATTTTGCTGCTCAAAAACATTTATTATTATTATTATGTTGAAAACAGCTGAGTAGAATTTTTTTCAGGTTTGTATATTGAACAGAAATTTGAAAAGAACAGCATGTGTCTGAAATGGAAATCTTTTGTAACATTATAAATGTTCCGTGATCAATTTAAGGCATTCTTGCTAAATAAAATGTATTTATATGTATTAATTTCTATAAATAAATAAAATTATACTGACTCCAAGCTTTTGAATGGTATAGTGTATAATGTTACAAAAGCTTTTTATTGCAGATAAATAAAGCTTAACTTTGAATCTTTTATTCATCAAAGAATCCTGAAAAAAATGTACTCAACTGTTTTAAATATTGATGATGATGATAATAATAATAATAATAATAATAATAATAATAATAAATGTTTCTTGAGCAGCAAATCAACATATTAGAATGATTTCTTAAGGATCATGTGACTGGAGTAATGATGCTGAAAATTCAGCTTTAATCACAAGAATAAATTACATTTTAAAATATATTCAAATAAAAAACAGTTATTCTAAATAGTAAAAATATTTCAAAATTTTACTGTTTTTGCTGTACTTTGGATCAAATAAATGGTGAGCAGAAGAGACTTCTTAAAAAAACTTTTGACTGGTAGTGTAATTTTATTGCTTTTACCGTTCTCTGCACTCTCAAAAAAAAAAAAGGTACAAAAGCTGTCACTGGGGCTGTAAATTTTTAATAAACTATATCTTTGTACCTTATTTACCCATAAAATATGCATAATAGTATTTTAAAAGTACATATTAGTAACTAAATGGTACATAGTAGTACCTTCTGTAAGGATACCATCCCAGTGACAGCTTTTGTACCTTTTTCTAAGCTAAACCTGGACATTTTAGGCTATTTAGAAACCTCAACCAGGACATGTCTGGACAAAAAGAGGACGGATGGACGCCCTACTTGTCTTGAACAAGGTGGTTGCTAACAAGCGGCTAAATGGGGCAACAAGACGTTTTTGAAAACATTAAATGTCATCACACTAAACGGGTAAACTCATCTACTCACTAGTCTGCTTTTATAGCCACATTAAGTTGGCTTGAGAAAGATGATCTACTATTTAAGATTCTTCTTCTTCTTCTTCTTCTGAGCCAAATTTCGGTATCTGTCTCCTCCTAGAGCTTTCAAGCTAGAACCCAGACCTTCAAACTGGTCTGACTCTGTGTGCTATATCTTTTCAGACTGATCCGGCTTACAGTTTTCATAAACCAGACTATCAAAACCACCAAAAATCCCATAGACTTACATTGACGGAATGTTCAAATGAGCCAACACTCTTCAAACTCTAACTAATAAATTTCAAATTTAAACTCCCAGAATCCCTTGAGGCTCAATCAAGCGTCCCTTCTATGTACTATTTCTAATCCATTTAGACTCATTTAAGCTTCCACTCTAATATTTCTAAACTATCTATCTAAATCATGCTAGCAACATGATAGTAATATGCTAATCATGCTACAAACATATTAGTAACTTGCTAATCATGTTAACAACATGCTAGTAACATGGTAACAACATGCTAGTAACTTGCTAATGATGTCAGAAACAGGCTAACATGTTATGTTAATCATGCTAACAACTTGCTAATAACTTGCTAACCATGCTAGCAACATGCTAATCATGGTAACAACATGCTAGTAACATGCTAATCATGCTAACAACATGTTAACAACATGCTAGTAACATGCTAATCATGTTAGAAGCATGTTAATCATGTTAAAACATGTTAACAACATGCTAGTAACATGCTAATCATGTTAGAAACATGCTAGTAACATGCTAATCATGCTAACAAAATGCCAGTAACTTGGTAATCATGCTAGCAACGTGCTAGTTACATGCTAATCATACTAGAAACGTTAACAGCATGCTAGTAACTTGTTAATCATGCTAGCAAAATGCTAATAACTTGCTAATCATGCTAGCAGCATGCTAATCATGTTAAAAACATGCTAACAACATGCTAGTAACATGCTAATCATGCTAGCAGCATGCTAATCATGTTAGAAACATGCTACCAACATGTTAGTTACTTGCTAATCATGCTAGCAACATGCCAATCATGTTGACAACATGCTACTAATATGCTAATCATGTTAGAAACATGTTAACAACAAGCTAGGAACATGTTAGCCATGTTAGAAACATTCTAGTAACATGTTAATCATGCATAAAAAACATGCTATCAACATGCTAATCAGGATAGAAATATTCTAGTAACTTGCAAATTATGCTACCAACATGCTAATCATGCTAACAACATTGTAATCAGCCTATAAAAAACAAGCAACAAGCTAATCATGCTAAACCATGTTAACAACATGTTAAATCATGTAAGCAATGTGTTAAATCATGCTAGCTGCTTTCATACTTTTACAACTGCTTCAAACTTTCAGGCTAGGCTTTCTCAAGCCAACTTAAAGTTTGTTCTCAAACTTTACTCATCTAGTTGTGTTTATAATCACACACAAGTTTTCAGGGAATTTTTTTTTTTACGCCATAGTGCATTTTGTTTAAAGCTTAGCTTTAGCTTTTTATTTCTGCTTATTGCATTTAGGCTTTAAAATTCGTAAAAGTTGTGCTCATTTGTAAAGATCTTGATGAACAAAACATTTGTTGGCCACAGAGCTTATTTCCAGCAATTTTATAGTGGAAAAATCCTATTGGGTCTTTGTCAATGCTAACTGGGTTTGCCTTTGAAAATACTTTCATCATATTTGTTTTCTGTCGTATTGCGTTACTGTTTCTGTAAGAGAAATCGCTCAAAAATGCATGAAAAGAAATCACACATGAGCGCAAGATTAAACTGTCCAACTGAATCAACCTGAATTGCGAACTACTCACTGGTAGATCAAAATAGGGATTTATTCACGAATCTGGCGTCATTAGTTCTCTAAAGATGGCTTGATTGCTGAAATATTATGAGGGAGAATAATTCTCAGATCGGTATTGTCAGAGAAGATTTCTCAGTAATATTTTTTCTAGAAAACAGTGATATTTAGGGTCTAGCGACGCCGCTGGGAGCAACCGAAGAGTTTTGTGTTCAGGGAAAACCAGGTGGGTTAAGCTAGCGTGGCCTTTTTAACTTGCCCCTGTGGTTATAGATCTCTCCGCCTGTGGTCAGTTTCCAGGCGCAGACGGCTGTGCCAGCCGATACCTCCGAGATCAAAGCGGACAAAGAAATGAGTAATAGAGTCTCGCAGCCAAACAAACACCTACCACAGACACACAGCGTTCCCCCAGGCCGACTGACTACGGTCGTCCAGCCCTCCGGGGTTTACCATGTGATATACGCCATTAATTACTGCTTTGATATTCACACAGACAGAACTCCCTGTCGCTCCGCATGAGAAATGAAAACAACATCAATTGCGGTTCCTTCCTTTAGGGCTGAGCTTCAGTCCAGACGGACACGGAAACCACCCACAGTAACATTCACTGACTGTCTGACGCACGACTCACACAAAACTGGAAAGATACCATCAGACTGTACTTTCATGAACCTTCAGGCAATCTTTAATTGGGAATCGTATTATCCAATCCAACTCCAGTTATAGGAATCACAATCTAATACCAAAATGATAATTTTTTTTTAAATATTAGTAATGAGTTTTATGACTTTAAATATCGAAATTACTTGTGCATTTTTATGACATAAAATATTTATTAAAAAATAAAATAATTAAAAAAAAATTATAGTATAATAAATATAAAAAAATAAAATTACATTTTAAATGTAATTGCATTTTAAAAATACAATTGTTTACATCAAAACAATTTTATGTTAAGAACTTAAATCTGCATAGACTATAAAAAAATGACTTTTCAAAGATGTAAATGGCGATTTGTAAATATTTCTAGACAAAGAGCAGTTAATTTTCTGTTTTTCTTAACATTATTGCTGTTTGATGATTACTGGTGACATTATAGACAGAATAATAACTGTTTTCAGAATCACTGAAGAGAGAACTGCAATGCATCAAAAAAAAAAAAAAAAAAAAAATCTCCCACACTGCATGTTCAAAAAATGTGAAAAATATGCACTTACTAACATAAGCTCTAGATATTCATAGACAGAAGTGTATTTCTGCTTTGTTTTTCTGAATAATCTGTGCATTTAATAGACCTCTGAATAACAGAATAATGTTCAAAAAAAGGCACAAAAAATATGTTGTTTCTTGTCAAGTATGAATGTTTTGGCTTCTCTTTTTCAGATTGACTGACTTTCTGTTCAGAGGCAATGCAATAAATGTAAAAATGTAAAACCAAATACTACTCCAGAGTTAAATATTATTGAGACACTATTATAGTTTTTATTAATATTTTAAATTAGATTTTATTTATATATTTTCTGTTTTATTTTATTTTTAGTCAGTTTAAGTAATTTTGTAGTAATTAGTAGTTTTAGTTATGTTAGTGCAAGTTAAAGTTAGTGCAAAATGTTGCCATAGCAAGTTATTATACATTGACTTTATAATTAATAAATAATAATATTAAATTAAGTTATCCTTATTATTTTTTTTATTATTATTAATAATAATAAAAATATGAAAGTTTGTTTTTTATGCCATTCCAATTACAAATTACACACTTCATCTTTCAATTTTATCAGCAAGAATAAACAAGGCTTGTAAAAATAATTATATGCAAATAATAATAAGAGTTTTAGTTATGTAAGTGCATCAAGTTAAACTAAAAGAAAATGCAAAATGTTGTCTTTGCAAGTTATTAGGTTATATATTAACTAAATAATAATAATAAGATTTAATAAAGTTCTCCTTTTTTTTATTATTATTATTATTATTATTAATAATAAAAAATGAAAGATTATTATTTTTGCAGTTCCAATTACAAACTTCATCTTTCAATTTTACCAGCAAAAACAAGGTTTGTAAACATAATTAACTAATAATAATAATAAAATCTGTAAGTTTTAGTTACATTAGTATATAAAGTTAAACTAAAAGAAAATGCTAAATGTTGCCTGTTAATTATTATTATTATTATTAATAATATTAATAATAAATAGTTATCCTTATTATTATTATTATTATTATTACTATGATTAATAATAAAAATATGAAAGATTATTATTTTTACAATTCCAATTGCAAATTAAAATAATAAATATTTATTAAAAATAAAATAATAAATATTATTAAAAAATAGTAAACAATTTTAAAAAGTAAATATTACAAAGTAAAATAATTACATTTTAAATATAATTACATTTTTAAAATTAATTGTTTAATACATCAACAAGAAATTAAAACTGCATATGGACTGTAAAAAAATATTATTCGAAGATGTAAATAGAGATTTGTAAATATAAAGAGCAGTTAGTGAGTTAATTTTCATTTTTTCTGAACATTATTACAATTTGATGATTACTGGTGACATTATAGATGGCAAAAACAGTTGCATTTGCATAAGTTGAACATTTATATGAAAAAAATATGAAAAATATTCAGGCACTTACTAATAACTAGATATTCATAGACAGAACTGCATTTTCTGCTTTGTTTTCTGAATAATTTGTACATTGAATAGACCTCTGGATAATAGAATAATTAATTAATAATAATAATAATAATAATAATAATAATAAAAAAAAATGAAAAGAACTTATTTTTGCAATTACAATAACAAATGACACTGCTATTAATATTTAAATATAGGTTCATATTGACATTTTATGATTTTTATACTGTGTATTTTTTTTATATATGGGAAAAAAAAAAAAAAAATATATATATATATATATATATATATATATATATATAAATATATATATATATATAAACAATGTAGAAAAAGATTATTTTTAACTATTTTTACAATTGTATTTTACGACTTGCATTAAACATTTAGAATCTGCTTTACTGTTTGGTTGAAATGATGTTTCCAAAAATAATATCAGGATTATACAAGCTCTAGCACTCAGTCCTAATTGGAAGAAAGCCGTGCATTCTGCAGTGTGTTTCTCAGGTCATTATTTGAGAAGCTTTGGACGTCTTGCTTTCAGCTGCTGTACTGAAAGCACCAGACAGCAAACCAGAGCCGCTGGGCTTCAGCTGAAGACTGACCTTGAAAGACCTTCCAGATACACCTATTCTCTCTGAGTCTCTCCTCAAAAAGAGAGATGCTCTGTTCTCAGATGCTGTAGTTGATCAGTGATGTTGTCTGACAGGCCTCTGAGGCCGTTCTGGAGGACTGCGATGGAAACACCAGACCCTGTTTACCGACTTCTCTGTAACTTCAAACTGCATCTTCCATTAAACCGAGACGAGACCTTTCACAGGCGCTTCTTCATAATCAACGGCTAAGAGAAAGAAAGATACTGTTGGGCTAATGAAGGCTTGTGAGTACAGTTATGCCTTTGGTTAAGCAGTGGGAAAATAATCGATTGAGGCATAATGAAATGAAAGGGCAGATTTGGCTGTTTGGGATCCTGGTAATTTAACACACTGCAATTTTGAGCTATATTCTTGATCAATAGTAAAAACAAACGAGCGGGAGTTATTTACTTAATTAGAGGTCAACGCAGTTGCCTGGAAACGGGTTAGTTAAACACGGGTGGGGGTGGATGGAAAGAGAGAGAAATAGGCATTTAAGTGAAAGGTATGGATTTCATGTATAGAGTGCATATTATTACTACAGCTGGTTCAATAACTGCTAACCAGACAGCAAATCAGTGATCATCTACTTTCTTAGCAGCCTTAAGTATTTTTCCTATTCATTTTCTCCGCAAAAAAAACTTAAACTTTTTGAGAGAAAAATTACATGCCATAAAAATTACAATCCCATATAGCACAGCAAATTATGCAATATAAAAAAAAGATTATTATTATTATTAAAGGTTCATGAAACCCCAGACTACGTTTTCTGAGATTTGAGCAGAGGTGTTTGTGTTGCACGTCATAGATGACAATGTTAGCATCCATTAATTTTAATTGTTGGAGAAAACTGGTTAATTTTAAGCTTTTTTGCTCTGTTTTCATCTTCCGGGTTTAAAATCTACATTGTGCTGACGTCACAGTTTGTGACGTGGCAATGGACTATAGTACATCGATGACGCGTCGGTGTCTCGTAATTATTCATGAGGCTGCGTGTTCTTATCCTATGAGAAGACGCTTCGTCTAATAATTCATGACAGCGTGTGTTGATTTGCTATGACAGACGCTTCAGACTGTGAGATTGCGTACAATAACTGAGAGAAACGTTAATGGATCGAAGGAGAGTGTTTGTTTTTGTTTGCTTTGTAAGAGTTCGGCACAAACGCGATTCATTTATAAGGTGAGTGTAATAGCGGTTTTCACCATTCCTTAACGCAACCTATCAAAAGAATTATAAATGCCGCAAAATAAGCCTTAAAAGTTAAAGAGGTGCAACAGCACGTTCATATATATGTTTCGATGCAGAGTGCAAATGTCTGTGCATTTATTCGTGTTGTTAACTCAATGGGAGCGAAATGAAACTGTCTGAACCCGAAGTTGACTCTCCCCTCTTCCCCTACCGCTCCATAGCGCACCACGCCCACTTTTACAGCATTTTTCAAAACTATGGTGAGAACTAACCAGTGCTGAAACGGGGGTTTCATGACCCTTTAAATTAATAATAATTATTTAATAAGATTATTTGTATTATTATAACACTCAAACTTTTAATTTGACAATAAATAATATTTTTATTTAATAGTAGTAGTAGTAGTAATAATAATAATAATAATAATAATAAATGAAAATCACATAAAGCAAGCAAATGAAGTGATTTAATAAAAAAAGAACGCTATTATTATTATTATTATTATTATTATTACACTTTTTTTAATTTGACAGTGATCTAATATTTGGTTTAATTTTATTTAGTATTAGCAGTAATAATAATAATAATTATTACTATTACTATTAATATTATTTGTATTATTATTATTATTATTATTTATTTTTATTATTATTACTGTCACTGTCAAATTAAGAACACTTTTAAATTAAACAAAAAGTGTAATACTACTACTAATAATAATAAACAAAAAATAAATCCAAAGAAGCACAGCAAATGACGCAATTTAATAAAAAAAGATTTATTTAATATTATTATTATTATTATTATTATTATTATTATGGTTATTATTATTATTATTAGTAGTAGTAGTAGTAGTATTACACTCTTTTTTAATTTGACAGTGATCTAATATTTGGTTTAATTTTATTTAGTATTAGCAGTAATAATAATAATAATAATAATTATTATTATTATTATTATTATTATTATTATTATTTATTTTTATTATTATTATTATTATTATTATTAGTCACTGTCAAATTAAGAACACTTTCAGATTAAACAAAAAATGTAATACTACTACTACTACTACTACTACTACTAATAAACAAAAAATAAATCCAAAAAAGTACAGCAAATGACGCAATTTAATAAAAAAGATGTCTATATTATTATTATTATTATTATTATTATTACTACTACTACTACATAAAACTGTTAAACCAAATGTCAAACCAATGTCAAATTAAACAAAAAAGTGTTACATAAACAACAACAACAATATTAATAATTTATTATTTAGTTAATAAATAATAATTATCTAAAAAATATAATTAAAAATATGATTAATTATTATTAAAATAAGACATAATAATGAATCCCCCCCAAAAAACACAGCAAATGACATAATTTAATAAAAAATATGTTGTCTATATTATTAATATTATTACTAATACTAAATAAAAATATTAAACGAAATGTTAGATCACTGTCAAATTAAACAAAAAAAAGTTCTACTACTACTACTTCTTCTACTACTAAACAAAATAATAAATCCCAAAAAGCACAGCAAATGACGTACTTTAATAAAAAATGTTGTCTATATATCATTATATTATTATTATTAAATAAAATTATTAAACCAAATGTCAGATCACTGTCAAATTAAACAAAAAGTGTTGTATACACAATAATAATAACAGTAATAATTAATTATCATTTAATTTTACAAATGAATTATTATTATGAAAAATGTATAATTAAAATAAATTATTAAAATTATTATTAATACTAATTAAAAACAATTCTTATTTAATTTTACAATGTAACTAAAATGACAAGTCCTAATTGGTTTGTAAACACTTCTCATTACAAGTTTGGTGACTGGTTATATAAACCGCTTAATTAGCCAGCTAATTTTTTTCTTTAAGACCGGTCTTAACTTTAAGCCAGTTACATAAAAGCAGAAATTGGTCTAATTTAAATTTAAAAAGCAAGACTGATTGCTTCTTGACTTACTGCTAGTTGGTCAGACTAGTTTTTAAGACACACACAGTCTTAACATAGTGAGTGTATTCATGCAAACGTCTCATGTTGGCATGTTGTGTTCTCAGATGCTCATTGTAAATTGTCATATATTGCACAAACTGTATTCTAGTCATAACGTAACCTAATTCTGTCAGTGTAGTATTGTTTGGCTTAGATTTGTAACAAGTTGACATTTTCACACCGAAAGTTCAGCCGCATTTGTCCTGGTTTTTGTTTGTTTTTTTGGCACAAGGAGAAGAAACATTGATTCATTTCCAGCACAGACTCTCGTTAGTGGTGTAACCTCGACTGACTTTACGCAACAGGGGTTTTTTTGAACGTCTTTCTCACTTTGCGAGAGAAGAATCGCAGCTCATAGAGAGAGTGGATTATTCCACACCCACAGAGAATAAGGAATATTTTTAGTCTCCATAGAAACACCGTATGACTTGAACGTTTCCACAGATTGTGTGGTCAGTTTTATGCGTTTCAGTTCAGCAATTTGTCAGAGAGCTTTAGAAAAACTACCAGATGCTTCACGAAGCATTTTTCGAGGGACGTGTGTTTGTTGACGTTAAGCCTGACGTGGTTATTGCATAATTCCACAGATGACCGTAATCATGCTGCACTTCCAAGCTCCTACAAAGATGGGAATTTAAGTGAATATAAGCATGTCACTTTCTTGTTCTGACGTAGTCTACGGTGAATTTCAGATCTGGAATGAGGAGTTTATTAAAAACGGTTGCAAAATAGTATATTGTAATGTGTCTGGTGTATTCCAGTATGTTTGTACTGATGCCCTTCGGCATCTGTTTTAATAATATAAAACTACAGCACAGAGAATAACAGACTGATTTTACACCAAAATAAAAACTGTTGAAAATGTAGACATAAAGACTCTAAAGAGTAATATTATATATATATAATAATTATAATAATTAATATTTAATAATAATTACCCTTCTTTTTTCTCTTAATAATAATAAAATAATTTCGCAAAAAAGTGATATCTAGATGTATATATAAAATGTTGTTATTATTATTATTATTAGTAGTAGTAGTAGTATTATAATTATTATTTATATTATATATATATTGTATCACGGTCAAAAACAATTCACAAATCATTTTAATAATTAATATTTAATAATAATACTTTATAATTCTTCTTCCTCTTCTTCGTAATAATAAAAATAATAATTATTATTAATATTATTATTTATATTATAGTCACTGATATATAATCACTTTTTCTGCCAAATTGTGCAGCCCCATAAAACATTAAGCATAATTGCAAATGCTATAATATGTCATATTTTATATTTTAAAATAATAATAACAACAACAATACTAATAATTATTATTTACATAATCGCAGTTAAAAGCAGCATAATTGTAACTGCAATAGTAATTATAATAATTAATATTTAATAATAATTATTAAAATAAATAAATAAATAAAAGTTTTATTTATATAGCGCCTTTCCGGTGCACAATGTCGCTTTACAGTGAAAATGCAATTTGATATATATGATATATAATCGCTTTTTAATAATAATAATAATAATAATAATAATAATTAATCTTTATATAATCACAGTTAAAAACAATTTAAACATTGCAAATTCAATGATAATTATAATAATTAATATTTAATAATCATATTTAATTATTCTTCCTCTTCTCTTCTTAATAATAATAATAATAATAATAATAATACATAGTCACTAAGATATGCAGCCCTATAAAAAAGAAAAAAAAGAATAATGCAAAACTCATATTTTAAATGAGTAATAAATATAACATTTAATAGTAATATTTAATCATTCTTCTTAATTAATGATGATGCTATAATAATAATAATAATAATAATAATAATAATAAATAATGCCAAAAATAACAATACTACTACTACTACTACTACTACTACTACTAATAATTATTATTATTATTATTGATATCATATAGTCATCTTGATATATAATCACCTTTTTGCAAATTGTGCACCCCTATAAACAAGCACAGGAAGCTTGGAATTAAAAAACGAAATACTTAATAAATCAAATATTTTATCTGAATTATCACAATCTGATTTGTTTCCAAATCATATGGCCATAGGCAACACCGCACAGTAAATTTTCAAAGGCCACCAAACATGCTCTCCAAAGTGCCTTCATCAAAAATCCAAGTCGCTCTATTATTCTCTGAGAGAAAAGCATAATTTCATGGCTCTTATTAGGCTACACTCAAACGTGAGCGTGTCCTGTGATCTCTGAAGACTGTGGCTTAATTGCCTCTGAAGTAAATGGCACAGTGTCATGCTTCAGCACTGATCAGATGATCACTATAACCTCTGGGGCTTTCAGACCCGACCAGAGATCAGACACAAACCAACACAACGGTGTCACAGACAAATCCCACCACCGAGGCTACACACAGAGAGCATTCGCACATGCATTGCTTCGTGTCACCAAAGTCACTGTAAGTCATTAAGTTGCCGATTTACGGCGACACGAGCAACGACGAGCTGCTGCTGATAGGTCAAATCTATGCTGTGACATGACACAGGAGCATGAACTACTGTAGAGTTATTCACTGGTACAATATTTCCATGTTTAAGTTATGGGAGAGTGTGGAAAGCATGATAAAGAGGACAAGAATAGGAGATGCTGTGGACAGGATGAGCAAAGACAGACAACAACATGAAGAGATACTGTAAGAGAGAGAAAGATAAGAGGTAAAGAAAGAGAAACAGGAATAGACTGTGGCCTATTTGCCCTCATGCCGCCTAACTAGTCAACACTGATACACACCTAGCTAGTGCAGACTTGCTTCTCTCAGCCAAAAACCCACAGGGAACAACACAAACCAACTGAGATCAGACAAAACCAAAAAAACTCTTTAACACATGAAGTCAAAACTGAGTGTATTCACAGTAGTACTGTTCAAAAGTTTGATAAATTAATAACTGTATTCAACAAGGACACATTGAATTGATCAAAAGTGACAGTAAGGACATTTATAATTATTAAATATAATTACAAAATATTTCGACTTCAAATAAACGCTGTTATTTGAACTTTCTATTTCTAGAATCATGAAAAATATATATTTCACACAAAATTTCAGCAAAAATATTAAGCACGCCAGCATATTAAAATGATTTCTGAAAGATCATGTGACACTGAAGACTGGAGTAATGATCCTGAAAATTCAGCTTTGCATCACAGGAATAAATTACATCTTAAAATATATTCAAATAGAAAACAGTTTTTTACTGTATTTGTAATCAAATAAATGTAGTCTTGGTGAGCAGAAGAGACTTTTTAAAAATTCTCCAACAATCTTACAGAGCCCAAACATTTAAACACTGTACTTAAATGTTCCTTACTGTAAACGATTCACAAATGCACGTCATTCCAAAGAAAACAAAAGTTTTCATAATACTTCATCAAAATATAATACTTTGCTCCACCTCACAAATGACTTTCCCTATACTTTTCAACCACATGATTTATTTTGATAAGCAACACCCACTTTTCAGCATCCAATCAGTTCCTGATGGATAAAATCCTGTCGTACGTTTTTTCCTGTCGCACAGTAATACATCAGGGCTTATATTCACAAAACATCTAAAGGCTAAAAGTAGCTCATAACTTGCTGATTTAGGAGAAAATCTTACAAATAATGGGCGTGTCAGTCCTAAATTTTTGCTCTAAGAATTTTTTCCAAAGCGTTTTAGCACTAAAACTAGCTCCTAAATCTGTGAAATGTTAGTAGGAGTGAAGAGGACTCATAAGTCACTAAGACCGAATCACAAACTACCCTCCCTGCTGAAAAACAATTGTAATAATTTCCACTACAAATAGTACCATTACAAACAGTACAAACCATCAATTTACTCACCCCCTTGTCATCCAAGATGTTCATGTCTTTCTGTCTTCAGTCGTGAAGAAATTATGTTTTTTGAGAAAAGCATTTCAGTATTTTTCTTCATATAATGGACTTCATTGGTGCCCCAATTTTGAACTTCCAAATTGTAGTTTAAATGCAGCTTCAAAGGCTCTAAATGATCCTAGCCGTGGAAGAAGGGTCTTATCTAGCGAAACGATCTGTCATTTTTTTCCAAAAATACAATTTTTTATACTTTTTTACACAGACCTAGTGTTTACAGAGCGAACGCACAAAGTCTAAGAAAGTAAAGTAAGTGAAACAAAGTATTTACAAACAAAAAGGTACAACGATGTCGGACGATTCTGAAGTTGTAGGTGAAAATAAGATGGATTTTTTTACCATTCTCTACCTTTTTGAGCCAGAGTACACAGACGATGAACTTAAATGTGATTCGTAGTAGTGATGGGAAGTTCGGATCATTTTACCGACTCGGACCTTTGAGTCTCGTTCAGCAAAGTGAACAAATCTTGTTTTCCAAGTCATTTCGTTCATTTTAGCAAAATTAGCATCACGTGACAGATGAACAAACAACTCGAAAAACCTGAAGACTCGAAACAGGTGAACTAATTCCAGTACAGATCTTAATAGGATGTTGTGCATGCGCGACTGAACGAATCACTCCCCGAGACGACTCGTTGTTCCCGAGTCACATTAAAGATTCGTTCAAAATGAACGGTTGTTTGTAAATAGTTGTTCTGGAAGTGGACTTCTCCTTTAAAACATTTAAAAACGGTTTCCTGTCATTTGTTTTTTTTTCAGCAGGGCTAAAATTGCTGTTGCCAGCAATCTGCCTCGGAACGTAAACATTTTGGAAACGCTGCATTTATTTGCGTAGAAATGTTTTCCCACGCATCTCGTTTGGTTTTGGAGGTTATCCCAACTCCAAATTTTCCTTTGATTATATCTTGTTTTCATTAACAAGTTGAGCAAGAAGTAACATCTGTTCTTGCTTTCAGTTTGGTTTTCTTTTACGTTTGCATGTCTTACTATCAGCCATGATTATTTTACTCTAAAAGGTTGTTTCTATGCATATCCGCTAATTGTTTACGAGAAGCACACATGTAAGAGGCTGACAATTAGATGAACATATACTTGTTTAATTACTGACACTTATCCCTCATTTTAAAAGCTTTTATTTGAATGTGGCAACATAATATCAGGCTCTACAATACTTTTATGAACAATACTTCTCCCCTAGTATCAACCAATCACTGTGTGCATAGTAAGTATGCTCTCTATTCTCTCTATTCCTTAGTAAAAGTTTGTCTCAGCAGCTTTGTGAATAGGTTTTAAGAGAAAACTCTTGTGGCAAGATAAAATGTTTTGTGAATATAGGCCTAGATTATGAAAGTAAAATGGCCTTTTAATGCATTTTCATGCCTTTTGTTTTAAAAAAAACCTACCTGACATCAAATACTGCACATGTGATTATTATCAAAAAGCAGAAATGCAGGGTATCTGCAGGATTTTAAAAATCAAATTTAAGACTTTTTAACACCCTTTTCAGACCTGCCCAAATACAAATAACGTTTTATAAAATGGTAACTTTACATTTCAGCCTTTAAACTAATTTTAAGAAAAGGGACAAGTCAAAGGTATCAATTACATTAATTTAAACAACTGTTATCAATCAGTTATTACATCATTAATAACATATAAATATATCTTGAATGTTTAGATTTTTATAATGCATTTGCATAAGCTTATTGTTAATCCACCGGCTCACATTTACAACTGCAGGTTTAGTCAACTGCTTAAAATTGGTTTAAACAAAAACAGCAGACAGGCTGACTGAAAATGCAAATTCATTATCTGCTAGCATTTTCGGCGTTTTCGGAATGTCATAAATATAGCGGTTTCCCTGGTAAACACCTGAGCTTAAACATCTGAAACATGCAGAGCTCATTTTTATTTTAAAAATCAGAGTCTTTTGAACTTTAATGGTCACATTAAGTCATATCGCAATTCTGGTGTTTCCATCCCCAAATATAGACCAATTCAGTGTTTGCAAAGAGTGATGACGTTTTTTTGTGGGCGGGGCTTATCCGATTGCAGAAAATGACAGTTTTCAAGAGGCAGCCTATGGAACCATGAAATAAAAGAATAAAAAAAAGGCATATTTGAATTTATATTTCAAAATTCCGACTTTATTCTTGCAATTCCGAAATTAAATCTCACAATTCTGATGAGAAAACCTACTGGTCTTTCTCTCTTTTCTACTCGGCTCTAGCTTTTTTCCCCTGAGAATTGACAAACTCACTATTGTTGAGTTAAATCTAATTATAAAGTCTGAACTAGGAGATATAAACTTGCATTTGTGAGAAAAAAGTCTGAATGTAAACAAATGTTTTGTAAAATGTTAACAGTAATAGGTTTAAATATTAAGTCATGCTGTAACTGTAGGGCTAATACAATGCATATGAATATTATGTAGACATATTGTGTAAATCAAATTTACGCTTTAAAAGTAGAGTAATTGTAACAATTTTCATCCATAGTCTGTCTATTTAAACATCTGCGTTTAACTTCAAATGCCATCTTTGACGAAAGTATTCTATAAAAATTATTTGCATTGTGATTCTGGCATCAAAAGGCACAAAAATGTTTTTTTTTCTCTCATTCCATGGATTTTACCCATTTCACTCCACTTGTTACCAGTGTTTTTCTGCCACCAGTAACCAGACGCAACTGTGACGTCTACTATGAATTGGTCTATATGAACGCTTGAAACCATAATTACCATTTAAGACTTTTTATGGCCTTAAAGTTAATACAACTAAATGTAAGACTTTTAAAAGACCTGCAATCAGGCCCCAACAAAAGCAAGCAGATTTCTCAACGGAGTTGATTCTCACATGCTCTCGCAGAAGCGCGCCAGCGTGCTCGGCTTCTCCTGGTTGCGTCGTTGTCTGAACCAGCGTTGGATAGTCCTCACATCCCAGTCCAGCTGCTTGGACAGACCCTCTAACCTCTTCTCATCGGGGTGCTGAAAGACACAGCAGACAGAAGCGCGTCACTGCAGAGATCTGCCACAGTCAGAGAGCAAACAAACCGCCTGAATGTGGATTTAACAGCTTGAAAGACTCACCCGGCGCACATTTAAAACCATTGTCTTTAAAAAGCCATCTGCACATACGAGCCAGCGAGACTCGCGCGTAATCACAGTGTGTAATGTGCTGCTACGCAGGCATGTGGGGTTTCCATTGTGAATGAACGAATCTTTCAAGCGAACAAAGCTTTCTTAGACACTTCCTTGCGCTAATTTGTAATTCCCTTCTTTCTAGGCACGTTTCATTGATTTTTTTTTTTGTTTTGTTTTGTTTGTTTGAGCTAACTGAACCCCTTTGAACTTGTCTGAATTACTCAGAATGGCACTGCAGAAAACAAACGGCGCACGTCACTGACGAACGAGGATCTGCTGACCATCAATGACTGATCAAAAGAGGCCATATGTTCATTCAGTTCACATGCAAGTTTATTCCGTAAAACGAGAGTTTGGAAAATGCAAGCAGAGTTTGGCACCAAAACAGGTTTAACAGGTGTGCAAAATGCATAATCCATAAATTATGGATGGGTAAAATTGGCTGATGATTATACACGATTAGAATGACGTCAATTGCGAGCATAATAGTTCAATTATTATCCCACACTTTCCGAAAAAAGGTACAAAGCTTTTACTTGGTCAGAATCTTTTCTAAAGGTACACACCAATATCCTATTTACCACTAAAGTGTGCATGGAAATACCTTACAGGTATGTATTAGTATCTAAAATATACATATTAATAACCAAATGGTACATATTTGTACCTTTTGAAAAGGTTTAAACTCAGTGACAGCTTCTGTACCTTTTTTCTGAGAGTGCAGCACCATTAAAGGACATTACTGAAAATCATAATTTATTATTTGGCTGTTGGGTTTTGTTTATAGTTTGATAAAATATAGGGGATAAAGTACCTGCTTTCTTGACATTTATGAAGAAAATTTAATTTAAAAAAACTATATGCAAATTAATAATAATGCAAAATAACTGACTTTTTTTAAACTTAACAGAACAGTGTTGTTGAATGAATTCGCTGAGTAAACTAAAATTATTAACAGAAAGAGTAATTTTGTAAAAGAATCAAAAGATTCAGTCAGTGGACTGAATCAAAATCCCCATTACTAGTCGTGTATAAAGCATAGTGTGTACACTACGAGTTAAAAGTTTTTGAATAGTAAGATTTTTAATGTTTTTTTTTTTTAAATACGTCTCTTTTGCTCACTAAGCCTGCATTTATTTGATCCAAAATACAGCAAAAACAGTAACATTGTGAAATATTTTTACTATTTAAAATAACTGCTTTATATTTGAATATATTTTAAAATATAATTTATTTCTGTGATCAAAGCTACATTTTCAGCATCATTACTCCAGTCTAACATTTCAGGATTCTTTGATAAACAGAAAGATCTAAAGATCAGCATTTATCTAAAATGCAGTAGAAATTATAGAAATGAATACCTTTATTTAGCAAGGATGCTGTAAATTGATCAAAAGTGATGATAAAGACATTTGTAATGTTACAAAAGATCTCTATTTCAGACAAATGCTGTTCTTCTGAACTTTCTATTCATCAAAGAAACCTGAAAAAATTCTACTCAGCTGTTTTCAACCCAATAAAAATAATAAATGTTTTTTGAGCAGCATGTGACTCAAGTAATGATGCTAAAAATTCAGCTTTGAAATCAAAGGAATAAATTACATTTTAAAATATATTCAAATAGAAAACAGTTATTTTAAATAGTAAAAATATTTCTTTTAAATATTTACTGTTTTTGCTGTACTTTGGATCAAATAAATGCAGGCTTGGTGAGCAGAAGACTTTTAAAAAAAACATTAAAAATCTTACTGTTCAAAAACTTTTGACTAGTAGTGTATGATTGAAATTATATACTTAATTCTGATTGGTCATCATAGCATTTAGCAATCAAATATTTTACATATACTTTATAATAAGGTCCCATTAGTTAATTTTATCGAATGTTAATAATATTTAATGTAATTCTATTAATGCTAGTTAATGCATTACCTAGCAAACAGGTAATGCATACCTGAGCAATACATTAGCTATAGTATTTACTAATTAATATTAGTTATAAAAATGCAAATATTCACTGTTAGTTCATGTCAGCTCAAATCTGTGAATATTAAAAGAGAAAATTTATTAATACACGGTATTAATTTTTAATTAAGATTTTTATTAATTACATGCACTGTTTTATAAAAAATATAACCTGAAGTCAAATATAAGTGAAGTCTTTTTAATTGTTAGATAAACAACAACAACAAAAAAAACAAATAAATAAAAACAAATAAATTCACCTTAAATCAATATTTTATCTGTTTTATTTATTTATTTATTTTTTTAAATTAAGGTGGGGTAACATCACTGCAAAATAAATCCCTTCAAGATGATATAAGACCCCTACACTTTAGCCAATAAAAATCTCTTTTTCTGAAAAAATAGTCAGAATAAAAAACAAATTTTCTCTCAATGTATATCTACCATTTTTATCATAAAAATAACATCCCAAAACTGTAATGGGTTTCATCCAAACTCAATCAGTTTCCAATTAGAAGGTTATATCCGCTAACATGCCAGCTAGATGAGTTTCGCCCCAAGGTCCCTCTCTGTCTCTCTCCGCATAGCTCTGTTTCAGTCGGGAATTGTCTTTTTTTTTTTTTTTTACATTTAAGTGTGCCTGGATCTCATGTGTTCAAGAATCTGCACATTTGTCAAGGAAACTTAGTTCTGTTGTGGCTAAAAATAGTGTCGGTGCGTCAGTGCACATGAGCTCTAATAAAGCCACACACGTCAAAGAGCCACGCTATCGCTCTGCCTTTACAGCTCGGAGACTGCGATTACCTGCACGTCAATCCACCATCAAGAGCGCTCGTGCTCATTCAAGACAAGGGCTCAAAAAGATGAAATGTCATTCTTCTTTTGCATGGCAACTGCTGCTCTGCTTTAGTTCAGAAGTTCACGCTGTGGATTAACCTCTGTCGGCCTCATTCCCAAATGAGCATCAGTAAGAGCACTTATATTTGATTCCAGATAAATGAACTCACATTACATACTGATTCAGCTCAGTGGAGGTGATAGGAGCTAATAAAATTCGCAGTAGCATAGTGAATGTTGTAGAAACGTTAGGAATAGTTCTGTTCACTTACACTAATGTGATTCACTGTAATTGAGATGTCTCTCATTTCAGTGACTAAGCGCTTGAATGAATGAATATATATATATATATATATATATATATATATATATATTAGAGGTCGACCGATATTTGATTTTACTGATACCGATAACTAGGTTGGACCACACTTGCTGATACCGATTAATCAACTGATAGTTTTTAAAATGGATACTGAATGGAAAATAAATAGTGCTCTACACTGTAAAAAACAATTGGTTGAATCAACTTAAAATAATTTGTAACCTGGCTGGCTTAAATTTTTAAGTTCAGTCAACTCAAAAAAAGTTTATTCAACCTGAAATGTTAAATTATACTAAGTGACAACTTAGATATTTGAGTTGAATCAACTTAAAATTTTAAGGCAGCTGAGTTACTTACCCGTCTGTTAAGTTTAGCAAACACAAATATCTAAGTTGTTACTTAGTACAACTTAATATTTCAAGTTGACTAAACTTATTTTAGTTGACTGAACTTAAAAT
>JAHKKF010516224.1:0-10691 GCA_019740295.1 Labeo calbasu
ATATATATATATATATATGTTTTTTACATTTTTTATTTTATTTTATTTTATTTTTTGGGGGGAGGAACATTCTTGTATTTGGGAATCACTGTATTGACTTTAGCCATAAAGTCAGTGCCATAATTACATTTTTCCAAGAAATATGAACATTTTGGTGGGATATACAGACATCACTTGCTGTGATGAATTCTGTGAATTTATCCTTTTTTTATGACTTAATCAGCGTGACTTTATAAAGTTATACCTACAACAGTAAATCTCTTCAAGGCAAAATGAAATATATTTTTAATATAAATTAATTAAATATAAAATGAATTAAAAATATTTTTACAGTAGAATCCAGGAATGGGTTTAAAAGCAAAAAATGTGAAGCTTTTTTTTTAAAATATTATTTTTATTTTGTTTTGTTTTTGGGAGGAATATTCTTTTAATTGGGAATCAATGTATCAACTTTACCCTTAAAGTCAGTGCCATAATTACATTTTTCCAAGACATTTCATCATTTTTTGTAGGATATACAGCATCACTGATTATTCTGTGAATTTATAAATATTTTTAATGTGACTTCATCAACCTGACTCCATACACCAACAAAAGTAAATCTTACTTTTTTTTAAACAATGTAATACTTGTAGTAGTACAATAGTAATACTTTTACAGTGGAAACTAGTAATGGATTTAAAAGCATAAATGTAAAGCTTTTGTTAAATTATTATTGTTTTTATTTCATTTTAGTTTGTTTTTTTTATGAACGGTTAAATGTGAAGCTTTTTTATGTTTAATTATTATTATTTTTTATTTTTAACAATATAAAATGAATGAAAAATATTTTTTGAAGCTTTTTTAAAATTATTATTATTTTTATTTTCATTTGTTTTTTGTTGTTGTTGTTGTTTTGTTTGTTTGTTTTTGTTTTGGGTGGTATTCTTTTCATTTTAATTGGGAATCAATTTACTTAAGGTCATCACTGATTATTCTGTGATGAATTCTGTGAAACAAAACTTTTTTTTACCAATGTAAAATTAATTAAAAATAGTAATACTTTTGCAACGGTAGCAATGTTTTTTTTTTTTGTTAAAGTATTATTTTTTTATTTTATGTTATTCTGTATCACTGATTTTTCTGTGATGAATTCTGTTAATTTTTTTTTAATATGCCTTAATGAACCTGACTCCATAAAGTTACACTAACAAAAGTAAATTTTTTCAAGGTAAACTTAAATACTTTAAAATACTTTTTTGAAAACATAGTCATACTTTTACAATGGAAGCCAGTGATGCATTTAAAAGCATAAATTATGTTATGTTAAGTTATGTGCTGTGCAAATAAATGTTTAACTGTTACATATTAGACCAGTGTTAGAATTGGTTCAAATTTGAGAATGAGAAAAGTCATTTTTTACCATTTCAGACAGATGTAAGAGGAAGTATGTTAGAAAATGCAATAAATATGAAAATGTAATGTAGTAAAGCGTCTCCAGAAACAGACAGGAAAAAAGTTTTGAGAAGCTCTATGACTCAGATTAAGGAAACCTCATTCTAGTTTACGCATGTAGAACATGTTGACAAATAACCCATGAGTAAATTCCACATCACTGTCAGGTCTGTAGCCGCGCGCCGAGAAAACACAAAGGCGGAATGTTTTTTAAAGATAGCAAGTAGACTGGGAATTCTGGGGAAAGAGAGTTTACAGAGAAATTTCAGCTTTCAAATGCCTTCAACTGAGAGAACGGCTTCTTCCGATAGCTAAAGCCCCAAACCGTCTTTGACAACAATGAATGATTTTGAACACCTGGCTCTTTTAAGTTGGTGAGTGCTCGCTTGAGCTGACTTAAGAGTCTGCTCCAATGACAAGCGCATCTGTGTTGAATGTGAGATTAAAGCTCCGCCGCTCACTCTGTCCATTAGAAACAACACTTGTGGGAACGTGTTAGAAAAAGTCTATTACTAATACATGGTTCAGGATTTGTATTTGCAACAAAAGCTGCCTTTTAAAATGCTGTCAAAAAACATACAGCCATCACTCCGTCACTACAGAGAGAGGGCAAAATGGCCGCCGTTTCATTATGGTGAAGAGCGGAGATTGAATGTGATGCTTATCAAAGAGAAACCGGGCCCTTCTCACACTCTTTATAGTGTGTGCGTTTCTGTTTGTGCATCTGTAGAGAACATAACATAAATATCAAATGGGCTGAACGCATCTGGGTCGCTCCTGTCATGCAATACCTTTTCAAATATTTTTTCTTGGGAAAATTGTTTTTATTGCATATCAATTTAAGGATTTTCCTGATCATTTTCCAACTTGTTAGTACAGTTTTTCCAGCTTCCGATTTAAAATGTGGAAACTTTTACTAAATTTCTCTCTTTTTTTAGTTCTCAAAGCACAATGTTTCAAACAACACGAAATATTATTTTTGCTGTATATCCTGATAATATTCATTGAAATGTAATTTTGGCACTGACTTTAAGGCTAAAGTCACTGATATATTGATTCCCAATAAAGAAAAATGTTCCAAAATGAAAATATATATATATATATATAAATATATATATATATATATATATATATATAAAATAAAATAAAATAAAATCTTATTTAACTGTTACATATTAGACCAGTGCTAGAATTAGCTAGGGTTAAAAAAAAAAAAATTTGAATGAGAAATGTCATTTTTCATTTCAGACAGGTTTATGGGGATGTTTGTCAGAAAATGTAATAAATCTGAAAATGTAATGTAGTTTTCTTGCTGTATATCCTACCAAAAATTATCAAATTTATTGGAGGATAATGTAATTATGGCACTGACTTTAAGGCTAAAGTCAATACATTGATTCCCAATTTAAAATATGTTCCAAAACAAAGAAAGATAAACTAAACTAAAATAGTTTTGTTTGAAATATTGTGATTAGAGAGAAAAAAGATAAATTTAGTAAAGGTTTCCTTTTTTTAAATTGGAAGCTGGAAAAAAAACTGTATACTAACCAGATGTAAAGTAAAATAAAAATTAAATTAAATTAAATTAAATTAAATTAAATAAACAAATGAAATGAAATGAAATGAAATAAAATAAAATACTTATTTTACTGTTACATATTAGACCAGTGCTAGAATGAGCTAGGGTTAAAAAAATTTGGATGAGAAATGTCATTTTTCACCAGTTCAGACAGATTTCAGAGAAAGTATGTACAAAAATGTAATAAATATGAAAATGTAATGTAGTAAACAGTCTTCAGAATATACAAGAAAAAAAAATTTCTTGCTGTATTTACTACCAAAAATGATCAAATTTATTGGAGGAAAATGTAATTATGGCACTGACTTTAAGGCTAAAGTTGATACATTGATTCCCAATTTAATAAATGTTCTCAAAAAATAAATAAAAATAATATAAAATAAAATAAAATATAGTTTTGTTTGAAATATTGTGATTAAAAAACAAAAAAAGAGACATTTAGTAAAGGTTTCCTTATTTTAAATTGTAAGCTGGAAAAAACGTATCTGGAAAATCCATAAATTGATTTGCAATTAAAACAAAAAAATATTTGAAACATTTTGATTAGAGAAAAAATAATAATACAAATACAAATCTCTGAATATTTCTTAATAAATTGCCATTTTTTTTAGTTACAAGCTGAAAAAAATGCAGCATCCACTCAAACTATAATTCAGTCTTTAAAAAGTCTTTAAAGATGAGTTTAGCATTTTACCCATTAAGACATTAAGGTTAGAACTTGGACATGAAAATGTACTGCATATGAATGACCCAGTTTAACTAAATATTACACTTCAAAGTGCTGTTGATTCACAAAATGATGAAATTCCAGTTTTGTCGGCTAACAGATCTTCCTCACATCTTTGTGTTTCATCGTTGGGTGTGTTAAAACTGTGTCATTTTGCCCTGTCATGTCACAGGCAGGAGGTTTTGTGCAAATGCTCCCACAACAGAGAGGAGAGGAAGATCTGGCAGACAAAGCAGATGCGCACGGTGACTGGAGCGTTTATGGCCTCAGGAGGTTCTGCAGCAGACAGAGGAGTTACTCCGTGACTGTGAGGACTCCAGAGAACATTCTGAGGCATTGTGGGATGTGTGAGGGAGTTTTTAATGTTCGCTTCTAACACACACACACACACACACACAGACATAAATGCTGAATGGGTCTAGTCAGCGCAGATGGTGGAGTATGCCGGGTTCACTAGCACTGTGACAATAGAGGACAGTTGAGGCAGGAAAAATCGTGACATGACAGCCGACAGCCACACTGTACAAATAAAAAAGAGAAAGACAAGAAAATCTTTTTACAAAAATATGTAACCTAAATATCACTCAAAGAAGGTACATTCACTTAAGGCTAAACCAATAATACCTGTTTTTTGAATACAATTTAAATACATTTTTAAATGTTTATTTTAAACACATCTAATAATTAATTAATTTATTTTATTTACTTTATTTTAATTTTTGCCTTTTAACCTAATTTTGAAAAAATTCAAAATCCAAAAAGATTACAATGGAAATGGAATTAAAAAAAAAAAAAAAAAAACGAATATGGGGAAAAAATTAATTGATGCAATAATTTTGTTTCTCATGTAAAAGTTTCTCATTGTATCTTGTTTCAGGACACTTTTATGGCAAATCAGAATGAAAAAAATATTTTATTTAATACAGAAAAAATCAAAATGACAAAATGAATAAAAAAACGTAAGCGTTCTGCACTACATCTGTAGAACAGAATAGACTAAAACAGAATAGAATAGAATACTAAATAAAAATGCAATATAAAAGTATTATTAATTTATGAACCCACCGTGTGTTGTTTTTTCAATCAAATCAATAATATCTGTTTTTAGAACATCACAATTTAAATACATTTTTAAATGTTTATTTAACATGTAACATTTACCACATTTAATAATTGTTTTTATTTTTATTTTTTGTTTTACTTTATTTTATTATTTTTGTCTTTTAACCTAGCTAGATTTTGTTAGTTTTACGTTACTTAGAAAAATGTAAAATTTGCCAATGAGGTCAAAAGAAGTAAATAAATAATTTAATATTTAAAGGTAATTATATATATTCATATATATAATTACCTTTATACCGTTGCACTTTTACGGCAAATCAGAATGAAAAAAAATACAGAAAAAGTCCAAATGAAAATGAATATTAAATAACATATAATATTAAAGGTTTTGCACTACTTCTGAATAGAATAGAGTAGAATAGAATAGAATATTAAATAAAAATGTTATATAAAAGAATTATGAATTTATGAACCCACCTCATGTTGTACCGACAGCAATTTACGCAATTTTATCAAAAATTGTGGAATTATTGAGAGTAAGACAATCTACAATTTTAACTTTATAATAAAAATGTTTTGAAAAAGAAACTCTTCTTAATAAGCTGACAATTTTTTAAGTTAGATAAAATGTAGCATTATAATAATATAATATAACATAAAAATGTACATAAAACATAAAATGATTTCATTTAAAAAATAAAAAAAGCTAAATCAAAGAATTAAAAATTTTAGAAGTCACCTTATGTATTACATACACATTTAAAAGTACACAAACTCACCAGCACAGCACACACAGTCCTTCAAGCTAAAACTCTAGCACAAGCCAGTTAGACATCTCAATCTACCACAAGGCAATTAGAGTCATCCTTGAAATCGCTTCAAACGAAAGACCCCTGAACCTTGTAATTTTTACCTCAGGTTTCATCAACAGGTCTTGTGATTGGATGGATAAAAAGTGCTAATGTCACTTTCAATACTACTTTTTTTCCCCCCCTGAATCTCTGAACTCTTGGAGTAATAGACACTATTTGTTTTTCTGTGACAAATTTGAATGGTTTGCCACTGCTTTCTGCATGGCCTGCTCTCCGCTCAGCTTCTTCTCTCATAGCTGCGCTCCGAGGCTGTGGAGTTTGTTTTCTGTGTGTCTTATTTGTGTAGAGGAAGGTCGCAGTGCATTGTGCAAAGTTGAGAGCGCCAGTGAATGGGGGTCATAAAGAGTTGCAGTAAAAAGAGTGTAGGAGTGTTGCCGGGGAGAATAGAAGGGAAGGTGTGGAGAAACAAACCTCGGCGGTTAAAATGTTTTGTTCGCACTGTGAGCTGATGGTTTTGGCTTGGAGGCTTGTAATCATCTACTGTCCACCGGTGAGCTGCCTAGGCCAGCAAATCTCCCAGTCTGCCTTACAGTACCACTTTCTGCAAACAATTTAAAGAATTAATTATATGTAAATATATGATATAAATCGAGCCCTATGCGGAGAAAACAGACAAAATCGCAGAATCCAGTCATAAAAATGGAATTTACTGTATGAATTTGCCAAATTTTGGATGAATAAATCAAAATTAGGTCAGTACACTTAAATCAAAATGCGATATGGACTAGTATCTGTGAATATTAAGCCACAAAAATACTATTTAAATATAAATCTGCATGTTCTGCGTGTCTCTGTGTGAACGAATGGCGCAGAAGCGCGGTTGTCTTTACTACACACGTACTGAAGCATGTGTGACGCTTACGATGCATGAACACATAAACATAATCTCTACCGTTTCTTTTGAGAAAAACGTTGTCATATCATATACAAACGGAAACTTAAAGGTCTTCACAACAACCCATCAAAATAAAAGCTCGGTTTAACTTGAAGAAATTGTGACAGAATTTTATTACTTAATGATAGTACTACTACTACGAATAAAATGATTATTAAAACATAATTTTTTAAAGTAATATTTATCAGAAAAATTATTTACCAGAATTTATTTAGCAGAAAAATCTAAATACACAACACAGTATGTCTGAAAAAATAAATAAAATAATAACAAAACAAATTTTTATAAAATCAATTATTTAGAGATGGTTTTGATTCTTAAAAATTAATGAAATCATTGAAATGGAATCCAGAATATTAATGGAAAAAACAGAATTTGAGAAAAATTAAACTGAATTTGAGAAAAAGTGCTGGCCAACGATAAATCACGATTAATTGCACCCAAAATAAAAGTGTTTGTGTACATAATATATGCGTGTGTGCTGTGCATATTTATTATGAATATATAAATACACATGCATGTATATATTTAAGAAAAATATGTTATGTTTATATATTAAATATATTTATATACATAATATACATTATATGAATATAAATATATACATGCAAATATTTTTAAAATGTATACAGTATGTGTGCGTTTTTATATATACATAAAAAAATATACACAGTACACACACATGTATTATATAAACAAACACTTTTATTTTGAATGCAATTAATCACAACTAATCATTGCCCAGCACTAGAAAAAAATGTATATATATTGTATTTCATAGGGCCTTTAAAACGTATATTTTTTAAAAACTTGTAATAAATTGCTGTTAAATAGTGTAAGTTTCATGATTTCAGTTAATTATACATGTTTTTTTTTTTGTTTTTTTTTTAAATTTAACAATTAAAACAGAGTCTAGAACAATTAAAAAAAAACAAAAAAAAAAACAGAAAAATTAAAATGGAAAAAAAAATGAATTTTAAAAAATAAAACGGAATTTGGGAAAAAATTCAAATGGATTTCATAAGGCCCCTACATACATTCAAACATAAAGTAATTGATACTTTTATTCAGCACGGATGCATTAAATTAATCAAAAAAGACATGTTGCAAAAGATATACATTTCAAATTAATGAATTTAATTTGAATTCATTAATTCAAATTAAGGGGGGTAACACTTTATTTTGATAGTCCACTTTAGACATTCTACTAACAGTAAGAAACTTTGGAACTGCATGTAAACTAGACATTAGAGTATTAGTAGACTGTCTGTTTAATATCTTCTAACACTCTTACAAACTTTGCAAGTATATGTCAACTTATGAGAGTTAGTAGACATGTAGTTACAAATTAAAGAGAATTAGTTGACATGTTACGTTAGTAGAATGTCTAAAGTGAACTATCAAAATAAAGAGTAACCCAAAAAAAAAAAAAAAATCACAGTTTCCCCAAAAATATTAGGCAGCACAGTTGTTTTCAAGATTGATAATAAACAGAGCAGAGCAAGCAAAACAGCATATTAGAATAATTTCTGAAGTAATGATGCTGAAAACAGTTATTGTACAATATAACAGGTGCCACACTGTGAATATGGAAAATAAGATTAAAATTACAATTTTAATTTATATAAAACCAGTACATTTTAATTATGTATTTACAGTGCACCATCAATCAATCTCGATTTCCAAAACGAAATCTTTAAGACCGAAGAAAAGTCTGTTAAAATTATCTCATGGAAAGAACTGTAAATGTCATGCTTTTTCTGACTCAATGGGGAAAATTGATAACCATTTAGGATCCTACTTCTGCACAAGGCACGACTGCGAGAGCCCTAGTCTTCAGACCGCCAAATCAGATGATGAAAACTTCATTTTATAATTTCTGAGGTCTCAATTGACCCCCGCTGAACGGAAGCGCTCCAAATAGAATATCAAATTGCTAAATGTGAAATGAGGGCTTAAACCTAAATATTATTTCAGAGGGCTTTGGCTAGAGAAAAGGACCTATCTGGAAAGGACATAATAAGCTAATTATTTTGCCAATCAAAGTCCCCCAGGAGATTTTTGCTGGGCCTGTACGTCCCATTCAGTCCGGTATTGAATCTGCGAAACCCGCCCGCATTAATCCCTGATTGGCCAAAGCTCTTCCTACACTCCAGATTTTAACGAGATAGAAAAGGGACAATGTGCTAGTTATACTTTGTTCAAAACCATCTGGACTTTATGAAATAAAGCGATTCACCAAGGACATTTCAACAGCAAGCTGACAGTTTAAAGTGACAGAAAAAGGTGCGTGATTTTGAATCTCTGTAACAGAGATTAAAAACTTGAAAAGAGACTTTTAGAAGAACAACCTTTCCACTTATGGCCTGTCCGTTGTACAGCATCTGGCACAATGCACAGATTCAGTATAGAGGTAAATACAATTCATCTTTGACACGACTTATCATTAATAACCTTCCTGATTCACGACAGCATAAAGCTTCAGCCTTCAAAATAATTAAACCATTGACGTGTCCATGTTTTTCCTCTTCAAAGACCTTTGAGTAAATAGTAAGGCGACAATGGCAGCTTCTATAAAGCCCAACATGCACCTGGGCTTATGGAGGCCAAGAGGTCGTCAAGGTCAAATTTTCATTTCGCATCCACGTGCAAAAGGAAAGCCTGCTAAAGACACACACAATGCTCCTGCAAAATGACCAACACCCAAGCCCATCATGAAAAACAAAGCGTCTCTCCAGAATTCCCCAAAAAGTTTCATAGTGGTGAATGGAGTGGATTTATTATATGATTTTGTCAAGGGAGAGTAATCAATCTCCCCTCATGCTAGCTCAGGTGAGCCACGCATATGTGGAAAGCATGTGATTTCTCCCGCATTATGAAGTGGACTCCATGGACACGCTCTCATGATTTATTGCGTATGATGGAGAAAAGACGGAAAAAGGAAGTTGCTTCATACACAACATGCATTGAATTTATACATTTCTTTGTTAAACTTCCTCGGAGAGAGATTAAGAGATCCCGACGCGCATCTGATTCCACATGCTCCATGCATGTTTTTTCCACACATGTGGGTCTGTCTATCAATAGACGTAATTCAATCGATCACATTGACGTTCCATTAGCTCCATACGTGCGGGAGGATAAAATGAGGATTATTCAAGGCACATCTGTGGAGTCTATAAATGACGAACCTAATGCTTTCCCAGAAACCACAGCCAATGGTGTTAGAACAGGGGGGAAAAGCTTTTTAGCTTTCAGCACAAACACTAGGTATCACTTGAATATATAATATAATCTGAGCTGACACTGGAACCAAAGTCTCGGTTATTAAGCCCTATATCTAGCTTTTCCCGAACCAGGCCTTCTCCGGACAAACGCTCTCAATCAATTTCTATCCAATTGCTTAAGTCACCACAGCAGCGTAAAACATCCCTCGCCACTCCCGTTTTCGCCCGAGAACCCAACACAGGGGTCGTAAAAGTGCAGTTAGCCAAATGTTCTCGGGATAATAATATACCCAATTCAATATCGTATGCTAACGTCCTAAATGAGAGTGCGGCGGGGTTATTCTCCGCAGAGGCACGGTGAAAAATTATTCTTAAACTGGAGAACAATGCAAACAGATTAAATGCATAAGATAAGGAATATCCTCCCTGTGTATAAAGTGACATTATGCTATTTTCTTGCCATGTAGGAAATTGCTAAATGGAAACGCATCATCCCACTCTCACCGTTTTAACATTTAGACAAACAAGGAAAAGTGGATGTGTGTAATTTTCTGGATTTGGACAAAATTAACATGCAGATGCGGCTATAAGTAAGACATTTGTAGTGTAATTTCGCCAAAAAGTTAAACGCTGTGGCTTGGCAGTGCTATCAAAACAATTTGTTGCTTTTTTTCAAATATGCTGATAATTAGAGATGCACCAGTTTTTATTTCTGCTAACACAAATCTACTATTTTGTCAGTGTTTAACTTTTTGGGGAAATTACACTACAAATGTCTTACTTATAGCCGCATCTGCATGTTAATTTTAGGCAAAATCCAGAAAATTACACACATCCACACTCTAAAAAATGCTGGGTTAAAAACAGCGAACTTGGGTTATTTGGCAACCCAGCG
>JAHKKF010516225.1:0-18784 GCA_019740295.1 Labeo calbasu
TTTTAAACACTGCGCTGTCGTCCTGTAGGTTCATGATTAAAAACGAAAATGTGAATTAAAATAAAAGCAATTAAATGTGTTATTCTAATTAAAATAGGAAAATTAAGATGATGGGTAATAATAGATTATGACAGATTTTTTATGACCCTGTCCGTCAAAATGACGGACAATGTTAAAGTCTAGCGCAACCTCTGATATATAGTTCTTTAGAAGTAGCTTATGCTCACCAAAGCTGCGGTTATTTGATTTAAAAAAAATACTGAATAAAATGTAATATTAATATACATTAAAATCTAATTTATTGCTGTGATCAAAGCTAAAATATAAATGTAAGATTTAAAATATAAATCTTTTCTGACAATATACATTTCAGTTCAAAAGTTTGGGATGAGTACATTTTTATTTTTTTTATTTTTTTTAATTAATTTATTTTTTTGAAAGAAATTAATTCTTCTATTCAGCAAGGATATGTTAAATTGATACAAAGTGATAGCAATGACTTATATTGTTAGAAAATATTTCTATTTTGAATAAATGCTGTTCTTTTTAACTTTTTATACATCAAAGAATCCTGAAAAGTATCACAGGTTCCAAAAAAATATTTGGCAGCACAACTATTGCCAACACTGATAATTCTAATAATAAACCAGCATAATAGAATGATTTCTGAAGGATCATGTGACACTTAAGTAATGGCCGATGAAAATTCAGCTTTGCATCACAAGAATAAATTACATTTTGAAGTATATTAAAATAGAAAACATTATTTTAGATTGTAATAACATTTTGCAATATTACTGTTTTCTTCTGTATTTTTGAAAAAATAAACGTAGCCTTGATGAGCAGAAGAGACTTCTTTAAAATCATTACAAGTCTGACTGATAATTTAGGACATAAATGCTGATAAGAGACTGTTTATGCATTTTTATCTGCATTTTTGTTTTGTATTGTTTCAGATTTTGAGTTCATGGGGTAATGAATGAGAGGGTTGAGCAGCACTCTTTGCTGTGACTATATTCCCAGTATATTTGGCTTCTTCTGTCTTATTGCTCAGATAATACAGAGGTGAGTGAGACCGCAGTGTTCAAACTCGACTCCATCACATGAGTCTGCTGCAGGTGTTTCTGAGATCATGGCTGTTCATAAATATATTCCTTGCAAAGGATTCGAACACAGCTGTTTTAAAAATCCAGAGAGCTTTAGTGTGGTTCATCCGGCCATCTGTATGTGATGTATAATAGCACTGATTCAGTCTGACTGCTGTCAGATTATGGCCCTGCAGCCAATGTTTTTAACAGACAAGACAGTGCAGAATGAACAGGGTGTAGAACATGACATTTCCTTCACACTCTGATTGCTTGTGTGCGTGCTCGGGTCTGTTTGTTTGTTGTGGGCTGCAGAGTCTGAGTGTTCATCAGAAATCCGCAACAACCCAGCAGAGGGTATAATTTACAATGATTGCATTTGAATACTCTCTGACACACGCTCCGTGACGATTCTTCTTTCTTTCTTTCTGCTCTTCATTCTTCCCCAATTGCTTTGTCTCACTCTCTTTCACTGAGCAGGTTGGAACAAGTGTATCGGCAGTCAGACAGATTGGTTTCTACGCCGGGGTTTTGGGGATTTGCTGGCTAAGTCAGCCGATAGTGTCCATACACACACACAAAAACAAAAAAATGATGAAACTGTTATTTCAGTAAAACACTAGCAAATGTAAGCAGACACGCAGATAATTCTAGAAATGTAATTTTACAGTTTTTCACTTAAATTATTTTTTCTTTTCCAAAAACGGTACAGCGGTTTTCACAACAAATGGTTTCACAACTCACAAGTTTATTTTATTTTTTTTTTTTCCAGAATTGTTCGATATAAACTCGCAATTGCAAGTTATAAAGTCAGAATGGCAAGACATAATTATGAGAAATAAAGTCAGAACTGCAAGAAATAAACTCACAAGTCTTGTTATATTCCGAAAGTGTTTTTTTATTTTTTATTTTTTTTCTCAGAATTGCAACTTTATAACATAAAATTAATAAATTAGAATTGTGAGATATTAACTCGCAATTCTGAGAACATATCAGTCTGTTTTTCCCCCTCAAAACTGGACTTTGGAACTTGCAATTTCAAGTTAATATCTTACAATTCTGAGAAAAAAAAGTCAGAATTGCTTTCACGCAATTTTGACTTTTTTTTTTCTTAGAATTGTAAGTTTATATAACACTAATTCTGATTAAAAAAGTCAGAAATGCAAATTCACTTTTGACTGTATAACTCACAATTGTGAGTTAGTATCTCACAGTTCTGAGAAAAAATGTCAGAATTGCACAACAAAAGTCAGAATTGCGTTCATGCAATTGTGACATTTTATATCACAAGTTTATATCACACAAATTCTGAGAAAAAAGTAAGAAATGTGAATTCATTTGTCACGTTTCTGATTGTATAACTCACAATTGCGAGTTAATATCTCTCAATTCTGAGAAAAAATGTCAGAATTGCACGAAAAAAGTAAGAATTGCTTTTATATCACGCAATTTTGAAATTTTCTTAGAACTGCTAGTTTGCATCACACAATTCTGAGGGAAAAACTCAGAATTGTACATTTATATCTTGCTATTTTGACATCACACAATTATGAGAAAAAATCAGAATTGCAAGTTTGGATTACTTTATTCTGTGGAAATTATATATTATATATATATATATATATATATTAACAGCGTTCCTTCTTCTATTCCTATCTTTAATTTTTTATAAACTAAAATTAAATAATGCAAGCTAAATTAAAAATGAAAATTATAATTAACAAAAAATATATAAACCTTTCTGGCGGTCATTGATGTCATTAACTAATTCTAAAACTGAAAATAAAAAAGCAAAATTAAAATTTAAAAAATGATAAAACAAAAACAAAATCACCAACATTTTTACTAAAATTAAAATGAAAACTGGAAAAAGCTAAAAAAAAAAAAAATTCAACATATTAATAAATATCATAATAGTATTATTAATACTAAAATAACACCAATATCAGTATTGCATCCCTGCTGAAAAGACCCACAGAGACACATTACATGACACATTTGATTTAGCAGATGCTTTTATCTTTTATGCAGACAGTACAAGCTAGAACAGGGATGAATTAAGGGCAAGAGAAAGCATAGTTTTTGTTTGTTTGTTTTTAAGTAGGATGCAGTTAAAGAAATGAGTTTTCGGCTGCTTTTGTACATGATCTAGCGTAACTGATGTAAAATTGTGCATGTAAACACTGTTTTGTTATCTTTTTGTACTGTTTTTATGACCAGTTTTCTGTTTTCACTGCTGAAAACAGAAAACAGTCTTTCTTTATCAAACAAAACAAATAGAATGTGGCCAAGCACAAAAAGCAGACTGTTTGTTTATCTGTAGCTCAGTCTTGACACTCACTTAACATTCAGCAGAGCAGAGACTGATGGATTTAATTATGATTCTGTCCATGTGAGTGTGTGAATGATTTCTCAACATTCCAGAATGCAAATAGCAGGAGAAGAGGGAATTGTGCATGATGGGAATCAGGCGGAGAAAAGAACGAGCGTGGGGGTATTGCATGTCTGATTAGTTCAAAAGGCGGTTTAAAAATGATAGTTTAACTGGTTTGTGGTATGAGAGCGTATTGGCAGCCAAAAAGTGACGAGAACTGATGCATGACTCATGTTGTGGGTGAAATGGGACCATCATTCTCCTTTCTAAAGAATATTACAGGAATGCAACTGTCAGAATACCTGGCACTGGGTACAAAGCATGACAAATAGCCAGTGAAAGAAAGTGCTTAGAAAATGATGATTGTCAATCTAATTATACGAGTAGTTTTTTAGTTCAGTTCTATAAATTCCACAAAAGAATGTTTTTTTATTAACTTGAACAACAAGGTTGACAACTGCAATCATTGCAACTATGTAGAAATTGCTGTGTTGTATAAAAAGGCCAATTAATTGTACTGGGTTTACACACCTAAAAAAGTTTTTAGTGTGTAATTGTTTATCTAAAATAACATCTATATATTTTTTTCTTGCACAAATGAGAAAATGATATGGAGAATAATTATTAATAATACATAATTCATAATATTATATTTATAATAAAAAATGTAATTAATATAAAAATGTATATAATAATTTAATTTCTAAGGAAAAATCCAAATAAATTCAAATAAATAATTTCTTAGAATAAATGTATAAAAATCAAATAAATGCATTTATAATAAATAATAAATACATACCATTATACTAAATAAAAATGACATCTATAATAAATAAACAATAAAACAATAAATTATTAATTAACCATTAAACTATACAAGTTGGCTACTCTCATATCTCCTTTTTTTTTTTTTTAGTTGACTCTTTTAGGTAAAAGTTACTCGGCTTATTTGATTTTTGCCCTCATTTTTCCTGTATTTTGTATGAAAATCTAATAAATGCATTTATAATTAATAATAAATACATTTATAGTAAATAAAAAAAGTACATTTATAATAAATAAATGTGATTTTTGTGGTAAATTTGCTATTGTGTAACTAATTAAACAAGAAATTATTAATTAACAATTATTAAACTCTATACAAGTTGGCTACGGTCATATCTAATTTTTATTTAATTATTTTTATATCATAGGTAAAATTTACTCGGCTTATTTGATTTTTGCTCTCATTTTCTGTATTTTTTTTTATGAAGATCTAATAAATGCATTTATAATATAATAAGTACATTTATAATAAATAAATGTGATTTTTGCTGTAAATTTGCTATTGTGTAACTAATAAAACAAGAAATTATTAATTAACAACTATTAAACTGTACAAGCTAGCTACTCTCTTATCTCATTTTTAGTTGATTCTTTAGGTAAAATTTACTCAGCTTTGATTTTTGATTTTGTTTTTTTTTAATAAAAAATCTAACAAATGCATTTGTAATAAATAACAAATACATACATTTATAGTAAATAAAAATTACATTTATAATAAATAAATTAGATTTCTGCTGCAAATTTGCTATTGTGTAACTAATAAAACAAGAAACTATTAATTAACAACTATTAAACTCTATTAATTTTTTTTTATGTCATAGGTAAGATTTACTCCGCTTATTTGATTTTTTTTCCTCTCATTTTTTTATCTCCTCTGTATTTTTTAATACCCTCTGTATTTGTTGCTCTATATTCATGCCAATTTTTTCATTTTTTTTCTTCTTTCGCTAAAAGACTCCAGATGGAGCATTTGTCGTGTCTGACAGTGCAGTTTGTGCTCTAAAGCCTCATATGTGGGTTGTATATTCTAAAGCTATATTTAAATAATAAAACCCCAAAACCCCAAGTTTGATTGATTAGTCTGGAGAACTCCATTTGTGTTTGTATGTTTGGATGTGATCGGTCTGGCTCCTCTAACAGCCAGATGACTGTGTTTTTGATAAATTGTCCAACAATCATTTGATTGACTGCTCCTTGTTTTGTCTTCTGGCAGTGTCCCCACGTCAATATTCTCAAAATACAAGCGCTGGTCCTGTCCTGATGGATCTGCAGGGAGGAAACCATGTCAGAAAGTTGCCAGGCAGCCAAACAGGTGCTCAGCAAAACCGTCAGTCCTCACAGACTTCCCCGCTGGTGTGTATTTATATACAGTTGACTCAAGAACTGCGTCCGCCCACCTTCCCCCTGTCTGTCTCTCAGATCCAAGATCTTATCAGCTGTTTGAAACTGAAGTGTTAGACTGCTGCCCGCACAGACATACACACACCTTTAAGTCCAGATAAGAGATATAGACATTTCAGATTAGTGTTGACAGAGAGCAACAAAAGTCAAGCACTTCTACCCAGTAGGACACCACAGGAGCTTGTAAAGGAAGGTGAAATTGGCTACCGGCCTTTTTAATTGAATTTCAAAGTTTGTCACTTTGCTAATCTGATAAGAAACATTATATAAGAAATTATAGAAAGTTAATTGACGGTTTGATTCTTTCAAGCACTCAGCTTTTCGATTCACAAGATGGCATGGAGTTGTGGATTGTTGTGATGTTTTTATCAGCCATTTCAACTCTCATTCTGACGGCACCCATTCACTGCAGAGGATCCATTGGTGAGCAAGTGATGTAATGCTATGTTTCTCCAAGAAACAAACTCATCTACATCTTAGATGACCTGAAGGTGAGTACATTTTTTAGCAGATTTGTATATTTTTGGATGAACTATGCAGTTTTGGAGTGAAAGAACAAATCATGTATCGTTTGAAAGGAAGTCGCACATTAACAGAACAGCTTGAAAACAACAGTTCATTTCCTCTCAACAGTTACATGCTGGTTTTTCAACAACCTGTTATTTGGGTATTAATTACAATCAATATGTGAAGGAGCAAAAATATCAAATTGTTACACTACAGTGACAAAGTCATATAATTATGTACAATTTATACATTTTGTGTAGGACAGAAATTCATCATGGAGAGCATTATGAATATAAACGAGTGTTGATTAAAGGGGGATGTTGACTGTTTTTCTATTTCAAGTAAATGATTTGGACACATACCAATTGGTATATGATCACACCTTGATGCCTAAATTAGACAGCAGTCCATTCTAAACGATATTATAGCTGGCATGTCAGACTTTCCCAAGCCTAGCAATTATTATAACAATGGTGTGATTCAAGGCTTTCTATTAAAAGTAACCAAATTTGTGCTTCAGCACTGATTGTAAGTACATTTATATTTGTCTTTGACTCACAGATTAGGATGTTAATCAATTGATATAACAGACATAATGAAAACGTAGAATTCAAAAGTAAACATGCTATATGTGACCCTGGACCACAAAACCAGTCAGTAGCATGGGTATATTTGTAGCAGCAGGCAACAATACATTGTATGGGTCAAAATGATCGATTATTTTTTTTTTTTTTCTTTCATGCCAAAAATCTTTAGGATGTTAAATAAATATCATGTTCCATAAAGATATTTTGCAAATTTCCCCAAAAAATAGCTGAAATGATTAAAATAATCCCCTTCAAAAGTTTGGGAACCCTTGCTTCTTAATTCTGTGTGTGGTTACCGGAATGTTTTTGTTTGTTTGTTTTGTGATGGTTGTTCATGAGTCCCTTTTGTTGTGAACAGTTAAATTGAGCACTGTTCTTCAGAAAAATCCTCCAGGTCCTATGAACTCTTATGAACTCTTTCTAGCAGTGACTGTTTGATTTTGAGATCCATCTTTTCACACTGAGGACAACTGAGGAACTCAAACACAACTATTAAAAAAGTTTCAAACATTCACTGATGCTCCAAAAGGAAACACAATGCATTAAGAGCTGAGGGGTGAAAACTTTTTGAAATTGAAGATCAAGGTAAATTAACTAAATGGGGAAAAAAGGATACTTCAACAAAATAACAAAAATCTTCATCCTGTTCAAAAGTTTTCAACCCCTGGCTCTTAATGCATCATGTTTCCTTCTGGAGCATCAGTGAATGTTTGACCCTTTTTTAATAATTGTATTTGAGTCCCTCAGTTGTCCTCATGGATCTCAAAATCATACAGCCACTGCTGGAAAGGGTTCAAATATGCAAAAGATGCAGAAAAACTGAAGAATCTGCAGAACCTGGAGGATTTTTCTGAAGAACAGTGCTCAGTTTAACTGTTCAGAACAAACAAGGGACTCAAGACTATATGTGGACTATATGTAAACATCTTTTATGTAAAATATCTTACTCAGGACTAAATGAATTATTAATTTCATGCAAATTATTCACATTTTCACAGATTCTACAAGGGGTTCCCAATCTTTTGCATAAAAATGTGTAATTAAAAAACATTTTTACAAAGTCACTAATTATTGTCAGAAATAGACAAGTAAATGAAAGCAAAAAAACACTTCAGTGCATTTTACCGCAGGTTTGACACTTAACAGGGTTAAATCCACTGTAAAACATGACCTCAAAATGTATTCAGACACCTTCAACATTTCTTACATTATCACAGTTTATTCGCTATAGTTTAAAAAATGGCACTAAAATATGACAAGAACTCAGAGTTAAACTGTGTCAGAACAAATTCATTTTAATGTTACAGTTTACATAATATTTCACAGTTTACTCCATTTTGCTATCCTCACTTACATAAATGACCTATAGTGTCCTGCACCCACTAGTAAAAAATGATTTAAAAAAAAAAAAATTATATTTGATGTCAATAATTTTTGGTTTGACTGTATAGAATTCAACTGTGCATATAGATATATTGCTATAGTTTTATGGTTTTCAGTAATGTGATAAAATATGAATGGAAAAACTGAATGTGTGAAGTATTAATGTTTGTACTCCTCTAGGAAGTTGCAGCTCTCGTCAGTAAGTCAAGGAGGACAGCGGGGCCAGAGGCCACAATGTCATTGTTTGTGCCAGTCTGAGGGACGCCGTTAATATATTTTACTCTAAGCCTTTTCAACACCAGGATTTATATTGTATTAAAACCAGTCCTGACACACTGAGGTTGCTCCTCTCCAAGCTTCAACCTTGAGAGCAATGGCATTGTCCCTCTCCCACAGCTCTCTCGAGGGACAGAAAAAAAGAGGACGTAATAAGAGGACTTAGAGGTGTAGATGGACTGCCATCATGTGGCCCTGCTGCCCACTGCTTTTGCACAGAAAGAAGAAACTGACCCAAAATAGTGCTCACCTTACACTGGTATGCATTGCATGGTTGGTAGTGCATTGATGCTACCATATTATAATATTAATAGCTGAGCTTAAAATATTAACTAGCTTCAAGTCAAAACTATTTGCTCTGGAACACATAATAGATTATTGTGACCACAGACTGCCCGTTAGATTTACCCAAAATTAATTCTATCCCATGTTTAACCACTACAGAGACATCAGAGCCAGTGGCGAATTCCAGAAGATCTGGCCAAGGTGAGGCTACTCTCGGTGGGTTCATGAGTGCAGAATGGCCGCTGACACCCTGGAGCTCACATTTCCAAAAACATCTAAGCTAATTTTCAAATAGATGTTTTCTTTATTGACAAACCGCATATTTGAAGTCTAAATAAATATATTATTGTCTAAAAACTTTTAAAACTACATTCCATGAAACAAAACAATATTATTTATAAAATTATAGCGAATTTGGGTGTCCGCCATGACACGTGATCAGAAATACCACAGGTGGAGTGATACAAACGGTTGGAGCTCCGTTATCACTAGAATATTGCACCTCTTTCAGCCAATCTGATTCAACGGATCCATCAGACTAATTCAACAGCGTTCGTACAAGTTGCTTAAAGTGCTTGAAGTACTTGAATTTGAAATTTAATAGCAGTATTCCTGAAGAGGTACTTGAAAGGCACTTGATTTGATGATAGATATCGAATCTATGAAATAAGTGTTTAATTTTTAAATAAACACATATCTTTTCACACAATTCAAAAAACATAATGCTTTTTTACTTTTTTATTATTCTTATTTCAGTTAATGTCATAAAACTAACGAGCTAAGCCAGTAGTATTACTGACAGTGTCGTGTAAACATGGCTGAAGATGTGAAAAGAGGAACAGATGAACCGAATCAATGAGTGAGCCATTTACACTTGGAACCGCTCCGATTGATTCATGACTTCGATCATTCATTTTAAGCAATTCACTAGCAAAAGCCAGATTAAATTAAAAGAGCCATTCATTTTTGACTTTCGATATCACTTGTAATGTTTTTAGAAAGCATGTATAGTCATATAAACTGAGCTTTTCGAAACTCTGAATCAGTTAAACCAATGATTTGCAAATTGATTCACTGTTTCGAAGCATTCCAATCGGTTTGCGAATCACAAATTATTTGTTTCAGATCAGGACTTCAAAATGCGTAATGCAAATCGTTTGATTTAGAGCGTAACTTCACATACCGCAAATCATTTGATTTAGATCGGGACTTCGGAGCGCGTATGGCAAATCATTTGATTTGGATCAAAACAGGTTTTTGAATCATTCATTTGATTCAAATCAAATGATTCGCAATACGCAATTTGAAGTCCCGATTGAAATCAACTGAATCGCAATATGTGGATTGAAGTCCCGATCAAAATCAAATGATTCGCCATACGCAAAGTTCCGATCTAATCATTTGCGATCTGGCGCTCCGAGTCCTGATCTGAAACAATGGTTTGTGAATCATTTTTCAGATCCAGACTTCGCAGCGCAGATCTCAAATCATCTGATTTAGATTGGAACCTAGGAGCAGGTTTGTGAATCTTTTGCTTTAGATTGAAACCTAGGAGTGCGGATCATGAATCATTTGATTCAGATCAGGTCTTCAGCGCAAGTTCGCAAATCATTTGATTCAGATCACATCGTGTATCACAATCATTTGATTTAGAGTGTAACTTCACGTACCTCAAATCATTTGATTTAGACTTTGGAACGTGTATGGTGAATCATTTGATTTAGATCCGAACAGGCTTTTGATTCATTTGATTCAAATCAAATGATTTGCAATACACAATTTGAAATCCAAATCTAAATCAAATTATTTGCTGTATGCGAAATTCCAAATCATTTGTTTCAGATCAGGATTTCGGGGCAGTTTGGCGAATCATTTTTTCAGATTTTTTTCTTAAACAGTAGAAAACATCAAACAGTTAAGGCATTACTGTCTTAAAAACAAAAAGAAAAAAATATACACAAATACAAATCCCTTAAGAAAATGAACCATTTTTTCATAGTATACTTTGCAATACTTTAGTAGTAATACTTTGCATGTGCTTCACTGCCATTTGTTTTTATTTATTTATTTATTTTTCTGTATTTATCTATTAATCTTTTTTTAGAATTTGAAAGAAAATTTTAAGATCTCTTTTTGAAGTCCTTGAAAATCAAAATTTTTTCAAGGAACAGATTTTAGCAGTAACTCTAAGAGTTTATGAGTCAATTTATGTTTTGATTCACTTAAAACAACTGGTTCATTTGTTTGTGAATCAGACTTAACTGTTTGTCCTGTACATTGCGTGCAGTTCCTTAGGACCAGGTGTGTTTTCTTGCTATTATTTCTTGGTGTACAACCTTTTTGTCTTATCACATTAAGTTCGAACTGCAAAATATGACTTCTTTTGCCATGGCGCTGTAGATTCAGCAGTGTGAAATAACTTTATCCCAGGGTAAAATATGAACCCAGAATCCAAGATTATGTAAACCTATGCTAAACTACAAAGCTACTGCTTTGATTATTCTTCAGGTTCTTTATTTAAAAAAAAAAAAAGTACTGTTCTGTTTTCTGTTCCTCAATTCAAGATAAACTAGTTTTGCAGTTGGAGTCTAAATGATGAAGAATGAGAGTGGAATTCATAACTTCAAAACTCATTTTCCTGTGAGTGTTCAAATAGATTTAAGTGAAACCTTGTTCAGCTTCACTACAGTGCGTTGCTGTCATATCCATCAAATCTGTCGACAGGTTGAGATGGTAAAAGACTCGGATCTCGACAGCCTCTCTGTGGTGAGATCTCCCTTGAGGTTTCCTCTCTGACAGATGGACCACTCATTGACCTCCACTGTCTGTTTCTGCTAAAGGCGGCATGGCCCAAATGTCACCTGTCCATTCATAATTCATACAAACCCAAATAAACAAACATCACATTTTAACTTAAATGTGATGGGCTTTTGTCACGTAGTAAGTATTAGTCTTTTAAAGTTTTGAGTGTTCTTGTCATGATAATTGATGGGTGACAACTTGTTCTCCAAAATAAGAACTTATTTGAGAATTACTGTCATAAATTGTCATCTCATGTCCAACAGTCACATAGCCGAGCAATAAATTTTGAGGTGTCAGGTTTGAATATGTACAAATGAAAATTTAAACATCAGCCTGTTCGTTACACAAAGCTGCTGTAGAACTTCAAAAGAGTCATACAAACTACTTTTTCATCAGTTTTAGAGGTCAACAGCTTTATGGAATGTTCCACACATGAAACTCAAAGTTTGGAACAACATGAGGGTGAGTAATTTAAATTTTCAATGAACTTTTCTTTTAAATGTAATCCAAAATGAACAGCTAATACGTTTTTCCCCCTGTCTGCCTCATTTTCCCTCTCCACACACACAGTTAGCTGGAGCAGTGAGCTATTAGTCTTCACACTGGTCTGAGAGGTGAAAGTTTGAGAGTGTGTAAATCATGAAATGTGCTGTGTGTGAGGTTTCAGGCTGTGGGGTTTTTGAGGGGACGGCTTTTAAATTGTGTTTAGCTCAGAGTCAGACCTTGTGAGATGTCGGCAGCACATGTGTCACTTCTACTCATCCTTTCGTCCCTCTCTCTGCTCTCCTGTTTTCTGTCCTGTCTTCCTCAATCTAAAGACACAGTAGCCTATATATATATTCTTACACTATACTGTTGGGATTGTGGCTTTCAGAGCTGGGTTGCTTTGTTTTTAGATTTCATATTTTCAAAGAAACATTTATTTTATTATTTTATTTATCAGCTGCTGCTTTGACATTTCAATGCAGACTTGCATTTTTTAGTGTGTTTTTAGAGGGTGCTTTGTTTTTAGATTTACTTGTCTCAAACTACTGTTTTATTTTATTATTTTATTTTATTTTATTCTATTATCAGCTGCTGCTTTGACTGACATTTCAATGCAGACTTGCATTTTTAAGTGTTTTACAGGGTGTGTTTCAGAGCTGGATTGCTTTGTTTTTAGATTCATAGTCTCAAACTAACATTTAACTTTTTGATATTTAATTAAATTACATTTATTTTTTCAGATCAGCTGCTGGTTTGATTTTATTTATATCTATATATATATATATAATTTATTTATATGTAGTAACAACAGTAATATTGTTAACGTTGTTGCAATTTGAAATATTTTATTTTTATTTTAAAATATTTTAAAATTTAATTTATTCCTGTAATGCTAAGTGGAATTTTCAGCAGCCATTACTTTAGTCTTCAATGTCACATCATCCTTCTCAAATCATTTTAATATGCTGATTTGGTGCTTAAGAAACATTTTTTATAAATATCAATGCTGGGAGCAGTCAGCTACCTAATATTTTTGTAAAGACTATTTTTCAGGATTATTTCATGAATTTGAAATATAAATGTCTTAGCATTGTCTTTACTGTCACTTTTGACAAATTTAATGCTTTCTTACCTAAATAAAAGTATTCATTTCTTATTTAAAAATAATAATAATAATAATAATACTGACCCCAAGCTTTTAAAAGATATTTGTCCTTGAGTGTAAGCTACTTTTCCCTTTAGAATCTGTAAGTAAACAACAAAAAGCTTGTGCAACAAACCAAAATGGCATTTTGGCATTTCCTAACATTTATATAAATGTTTGGATCAACAAGATTGAAATCATTACAGCTGTGTTTGTTTCAGAAAAATGGCATCACTCCGAACTATGGCGCCAAAAAAGCATTTGAGCCCCAGAGAGCTGACACTTTAAAGCCCTTAGGCAAGGCCTCTGGACTGATATGGTAAGCAGAGAAATGTGAATTAGAAATTAAGCCTTTGAACACTAAACACAGACACTTCTGACTTATATAAGAGGCATATGGTCCATGCTAGAGGTCTCTTTATGAATTAGCTTGTGTGTGTGTTAATGTGCGGATCTCAGGTGTTTATCCTCTAGTGTTAAGACGCAGCTGTTCCTGCTTTTAAGAGACTTTTCCATTGTTCGCACAATGCTAAGCCATCCATTAAATGCTAAGGGTCATAACTCTTGGCCACTTGAAAAGAAAGATGTTCAAGTTTGACGAGTGTTGCATTTTGCGTATATGCGCATTGTGAGAAATGAATGCTTTTGTATTAATGTGAATATTCTGTATGCAAGTACTGTGGATACTGTGGCATTTATGAAGGTCACAAGCATTTCACTTGTGTTGGGGTTTGATATACAAAAAAGTAAACAAACTTTCAGACATGCTAGTTAAAGGGTTAGTTCACCCAAAAATGACAAATTCTATCATTAATTACTCACCCTCCTGTCGTTTCAAACCCGTAAGACCTTTGTTCGTCTTCAGAACACAAATTATAATATTTTTGATGAAATCCGACAGCTTTCTGACCCAGCACAGATGGGAACGCAACTACCACGTTTAAGGCCCAGAAAAGTAGTAAGGACATCGATAAAATAGGGCATGTGATATCAGTGGTTCAAATGTAATGTTAACGTTATGAAGCTACTAGGGATGTAACGATATTATAATATCAATATCGTGATATCGCGATAGTCTCGATATTATCGTGGTCACATGACCATATGAAACCATAGGTCTTCAGGGGGGGAAAAAGAGTAGTTTTTAAAATATATTTAAACGTCTTATTTTAACATAAAGGTCTTTAAAGTTGTGTTTGGGCCATTATGCGTTGTCACAGTATCTGTCAAACGATGTAAAACCGAAAGTACAATATGGCTTTATCCATTCATAAATGGATGAAGCGCGCACTTCGTTCAAGCGATCAGCTCGTCAATCCAGTGTTTTTCGCGCCTTAAGAATGGCTTCGTTCACAGTGAATGAATGCAGTGAACTTGTTTATTGCATTTGCTGTGACTTTAGCGCGCATTTGGGAACGCAACGGCCACCAATTATGCTTTATTTACGCGGCAGATGATTACAGCATCTCACTAGATTTGTAGTGGGACGCGATTTTGTAAGTCTGTTTTCACTGAAGCGGTTTTCCTTCAAAATAAAAGCTCTACTATAGTTTCCGTCAAAATAAAAGCTTTAAAGCGGTTTAAATGGGTAACGTTACTGCTGTCCAAATTCAAAATATCTCTTTCAAGTGTGCAAATTAGGAAAGAAGTATTATTTTCCTACTGTAGTGTAAACAAAAAATAATATACCTACGAAATATTCATTTTTATTTTTTTTTAACAGTGCAATTGTTTTACAATATATGGCTTTTGCTGTCATAGGAATATCACTCATATAAAATTGTGGTTCTTGTTGTTATTGTTGTTGTTGTTGTTGTTGTTATTATTATTATTGTTATTATTATTATTATATTCTAAATTGATTGGCTTCCTAAAACACCAGTGTGAATGTAATTTAGACTGAGACAGTATACCACAATTAAAAAGAGGGTTGAGTCCCCTTTAAAGTTCAGGTACAAGTCAGTTTACTGACATTTTTTTTTCTTGGTTAAGAACATGGGTTGGAGCTCTTAATTTTGAACTCTCAAAGTGCATTAGATAGAATAATTTAACTTTAAAATGTACTAAATTTTCTCTTTTTTCCAATTCTTGTCTAAATATTGTATCGTGGACTTCATATCATGACATTATTGTATTGTGAGATTTTGCTATCGTTGCATCCCTAGAAGCTACAAGAATACTTGCGTCGTGATACTCTCGTTAACGATGCATCGAAGACTGACATGGAAGAGAAGAAATTGTTGAATAAAGTGCAAGTTTTTCTTGCACACAAAAAGTATTTTCGTAGCTTCATTACATTACGGTTGAACCACTGATGTCACATGGACTATTTTAACGATTTCCTTTCTGCTTTTCTGGGCCTTGAACGTGGTAATTGCATTGCTTTGATCAGAAAGCTCTCGGATTCCATATAAAATATCTTAATGTTACATAGTTTGGAACAACATAAGGGTGAGTAATTAATGACAGAATTTTCATTTTTGTATGAACTACCCCTTTAACATCAGTTAATGTTCATCATTTTAGTTTAAAAGAGAAGATATCTGATGTCCTTACGAAGTTGCTGAAGTATTGCATTAGTCAGAAAAATCAGATACTTTCATAATTATAATCATTCTATTGAATATTATAAAAAGTAAAGTAAGGCTAGTCATAGGTCTGAGGAATAATGGAGTAGGATAATGGATCCAGCGACCATTCACTAAGACGTTTGCTTTAGATTTGTACACTGCTGTTCAAAAGTTCAACTAGGATGCATTACATAGATTTAATTGACAGTAAGGACTTTCACGTTATTACAAAAAAAAATGTATTTTTTGTTCTGTTCTTTTGAATCTTTGCATTCATCAGAAATTTCTTGGAAAAAAAAAAGATCAGTTTCCACGAAATTGAAAAGAGTTTTCTTAAGCACCAAATGATCATTTCTAAAGAATTAGAATTTCTAAGGGATCGTGTGACATTGAAGACTGGAGTAATGACTGCTGAAAATTCAGCTTATGTCAATGGAATAAATTATTTTAATATCTATTAAAATAGAAAAGTTAAAGTTTTTCAAATAAATGCGGCCTTGCTGACTTGTTTAAAAAAGTATTATAAAATCTGATAAACACCAAGTGTTTTTTGAACTTCTGAACAATAATGTACATCTTTTTCAGTCAAGCGTCACACTTATAATATCAAGATTCAGATTATATTTCTATCACTTTAAACCATGTTGCAGTTTCTAGAAAAAGTTTCTAACCAACACTGTTTTTTTTCCTAGCCAAAACCCTTTTTTCCTGTTCGAGTGTGGTAATTTTGTACCCGGCTGAAACAATCAGACCTCTACTACCACCACCTGCCCAAAACAAGGTAGTACTACATAAGAACCAATACATTAATGCCCTGATGTTAGTAAGTTTGTACCACCAGCAGTAAATATGACATAAAAGAGAAAAAGCAACAGATTTTTAGAATTGGTAAATTGTTTATTCCTTTTTTAATTGAAGGTTTACCATTTTCTTAATTTTATAGAAAACGGACAAAAAAGAAATTGCCTTTTACAAACATTTACAAATAAATGACAAGTGGCTGTACAAATAAGAACTGAAGGAGAAAGACCAAAGAAAGGATGGAAAGAGCTGGATCACCACTTACAGCAACTTTTAGTTGTAGAAGTAAAGACGTCCAGTTTTAGGATGACTGACATGCAAACTTTGTGCTTGATCAAAATTATCCCATAATGTAAGTGAGCCCAACCTTTACGGTCCTTTCTTACCACTGGCACAAAGTTTACAAACATAATTAATAAACGTATTTAACAAATTTATTCTTTAAAAAAAAAGCATCATTATTTTTGTCCATTTTAATTAGTGTCCATGTCTGCATTAAAGATAGTGCTGTCAGTAAAGCTAAGGCAGACTGTTAGCACATGTACAGGCCAGGAGAGGGTCAGGGGTGAAACATCAAAAAGTCAAAGGTGAAGTGCTATTTCAAACGCAGCAATTCGAGCTGATCCTGGTACTCGGTGAAGAGTCTCTGGAACCGCAAGTTCTGACCAATCACAGGTAACACCTCTGTCAAAAGATCCCTCTTTCTCAATCCCTGAAAGAGACGCACAAGAATGAAAAAATGAATCTGAAAAACACGCTTGGTTTTATCAGTAAATGCAACAACTCCAATAATTCTGTAAACATAAATCTGTAAGTTCATACCAGGACTGTTGGCTCCCAGGAGCTGCTACTGGATTTGTGAACTGGTCCTAGTAAATCCTGACATAGTTCTCTTAACCTCTGCTCATAACCTGCACAGATAGACAGAATTATTGAACTACTGCTTTATTTCTAATGTACCCTCTTGACTCTTTTACCAGCGGACCACCTTCTTACTCACCCTCGTTTACGAGGAAACGTGCGTAGATGAGAAGCCAGTGTCTGTACTCGTTTGCTGAGAGGAGGACGAGGGCGGCGGAGAGTTGGTTCTCCAAAAAGGCCAGAGTCATTCCCTGCTGGAAGTGGTGAGGAGTCGATGACAAGCGAGATGCCAACCGCCCCGCGCTGAGAGAAACAAAAGAGAGACAGTTAAGTTCTGTTTACAAGAACGATTTACGATTCAAGTGTGGCAACTATAAAGACAAGTACACTACCAGTCAAAAGTTTCCAGACAGTAAGATTTTTCTCTTCTTTTCACAAAGCCTGCATTTATTTGATTCAAAATACAGCAAAATCAGTAATACTGTGAAATATTTTTACTGTTTAAAATAACTGGTTTCTATTTGAGTACATTTTAAAATGTCATTTATTCCTGTGATCAAAGCAAAATTTTCTACATCATTACTCCAGTCTTCAGTGTCACATGATTCTTCAGAAATCATTCTAATATGTAGTATATAGTATAGTACTTTTTTTTCAGGATTCTTTGATGAATAAAAAGATCCAAAGATCAGTATTTATCTGAAGTAAAAAGCTTTTGTAACATGGAGTCAGTATAATTAATTGGGGGAAAGAAATTACAGAAATTAATACTTTTATTTAGCAAGGATGCTTTAAATTGATCAAAAGTGATAATACAGACATTTTATAATGTTACAAAAGATTTCTATTTCAGATAAATGCTATTCTTCTGAACTTTCTATTCATCAAAGAAACCTGAACAATTTTACTCAGCTGTTTTCAACAATATAATAATAATAATAATAATAATAATAATTTTTTTTTTGAGCAGCAAATCACAATATTAGAACGATTTCTGAAGGATCGTGTGACTGGAGTAATGATGCTAAAAATTCAGCTTTGAAATCACAGAAATAAATTACATTTTAAAATATATTTAAATAGAAAACAGTTATTTTAAAGTTTTACTGTTTCCGCTGTACTTTGAATCAAATAAATGCAGGCTTGGTAAGCAGAAGAGACTTCTTTAAACAAACAAAAAAAATAAATAAATAAATTAAAAATCTTGGTAGTGTAGATTAGCGTCAACGCAACAACACAAGATATTGTTCTGTTTATTACAAGTGTGTGCTCTGTTACATCATCTGCTGCTTTAAAGGCATGGTTCACCCATAAATATAAATTAAAAATTGTCAACATTTACTCAAGCTGTTCTAAACCTGCTTCTGCATCCAAGATGTTCATGTCTTTCTTTCTTC
>JAHKKF010516225.1:27782-40857 GCA_019740295.1 Labeo calbasu
TTAAGAGTTTTGGACTTATTTTTTCACTGAAATAAATGTTTTTGTTATTAAACAGAGAGTAAAGTACTGAAAAAAGGTAAGGTTGGGTACCCTACTTAAAACCCACCCCTTTCTTAAAATTGGCTGCAATCTCACATTCAGCAAATGAATGAAAACAAAGTCACAGCTCTACTTTTTTTTTTTTTTTTTCTGTTGTCTGTCACTCCTGTTTCACTTTACAGTCTTAAAGGAAAGTTTAATTCCAGAATAAAAATTTCCTGATAATTTACTCACCCCTATGTTATCCAAGACGTTTATGTCTTTCTTTCTTCAGTTGGAAATTAAGGTTTATGATCAAAACATTCCAGGATTTTTCTCCATATAATGGACTTCAATGGGGAGCAACTGTTTGAAATCCAAACTGCAATTTCAATGCAGCTTCAAAGTGCTCTACATGATCCCAACTGAGGAATAAAGGTCTTATCTGGCAAAAAGATTGGTCATTTTCTAAGACAAATACAAATTTATATACTTTTTAACCACAAATAGTCATCTTTCACTATCTTGACCTCACAGATTACATAGTTACGTTGGAAAGGTTACGTGTCAAGTTGGCAGAAGTACCGACCCAGTGTTTACAACGTGAACATGCAAAAAAAGTCAGACACCCTTTACAAAAAAAGGTAAATCAACGATGTCGGATGATTTTGAAGTTGGAGGAGATTGAGTTTTTCGCCCTTTTGAACTTTTTCAGCCAAAGTACACAGACAAAGAACTAACCACTTGTGGCTTTTCAACCACACACATTTGTGGTTAAAAAGTAAATACATTTTATTTTTTTAGAAAATGGATGATCGTTTTGCTAGATAAGATCCTTATTCCTTTGCTGGGATCATGTGGAGCCCTTTGAAGCTACTTTGAAACTGCAATTTGGACCTTCATCCCATTGATCCCCATTAAAGTCCACTATATGGAGAAAAATCCTGGAGTGTTTTCCTCGAAAACCTCAATTTGTTTTCGACTGAAGACAGAAAGACATGAACATCTTGGATGACATGGTGGGTGAGTAAATTATCAGGAAATTTTTATTCTGGAAGTGAATTAATCCTTTAACAGTGACTGCATTTATGCAACTGGCCACTGCTGTAAAGATGTGGCATTGTACAACAATGTCATTTTTGTGTTCCTTCTGATTTTTTCCAGATGTAAGTCACATTGCAATATTCCATGGGCTAGAAAAAAAAAAAATATATATATATATGTTATCCAGCATAGATTTGTTGTGAATGTCAGGGTGTGAATCCAATCTCCCAGTCTAGCAATGAGATGACTGCAAAATACAGGCTCACACATAGCAATCCTATCACATGTTCAGCCATCTAGTGTGTGAGAGCAGGAGAGATGGAGAAAGAGAGAACTCGCTCCACAATGTACTCAACACTGTCAACAACTATAATCATTAGCAGTCAGCAGGGATCCCTTTCTCTGATTCATGCCATAAATTTACATGCCAGTTAATACAAGCGTAAAATGACTTATATCTGCCAAAAACACTGTGTGAACATTTCAGCTGTTCGGATAATCACTCAGAGATTTTATTGCGGCGGTTTAAATCGGTATTCATTACCTCTTTAATTCATGGAGTAAAAGAATGGCGCTTAACTGATGTTATCATTGAGAAAATCGATATCCTATTCATTTGTTTGTAGCTCAAGTCTAGAATACAGTTCTTCACGGAGCCTAAATGTTGCTTTTTTGCTGTTTATGTTTAAAGGGATAGTTCACTCAAATTGGAAATTCTATCATCATTTATTTCACCTTAATGTCATTTCAAAACTGTATGACTTTCTTTCCTCTGTCTGTACAGTACAAAAGTATATTCAAAAGACTGTGTTGATCGCTCTTTTTCATGCGGTTACAATGGAAGTCCACTGGAAGCTTCAAAAAGAACAAAAAAGCCAAATAAAAGTTGTTCATATGACTTGTGTGCTACATTCCAAGTCTCTTGAAAGCTTTGTGTGTAAAAAACAGGCTAAAGTTTTAGCATTTGAAATTCATTCTTCATTTGAGTTCATTTTAAGCGCCTATTCTTGGTTTTCTTTGACGCTTAGTGATTGCAAAACCAGTTTGTGCTGCAAATTAAGTGTATTTACCGAAAATCTGACGAATTTATCTTATGTTTGGACAAAAAAAAGATTAGAAATGATAGTTCGTATTGTGCCTCAGTGCTCAGTTCAATTGTTTGAGCAGGTGCGGGAGTGAACGAGCAAAATAATGAGTCAGAAATACTGCGCGTCAGTGAGTAAATCGCTGAATGAATGAGCGATTCAGTGAGTGAAAGACACTATCTGTCTCCTCTTGTCAGAGAGAAAGTCTGTTTTATTTTCTCTTGGCACTTTTCCACTGACACCATGAAGGATGTTCACAGCAAGCAACTCTGAACATCATAACACCAGCCTCTCCTACATAATCACACCGCACCTCGCTATGAATCAATTAACACCCACAACCGAATACCTAAGTCTTGGTTTTAACACGCTGGCAAATTGAGTACAGCACATTAAGCGAGTCACGTAATAATTGAGATGGGACTATAAGTTCCTTAAGTTCATCTAAAATCACTTACTTTCTGAGTAGGTATTTCTGAATAAGTAATTACTTTGCGACCATTTAATTCAACACTCATGTACAATCATGTAGCAATTCCATTACACAAGGGTTCTTTATAGTGGGAAACTTTTTGCTTTTGATTAAAATGTTCTTCACACTATAAAAAAGGGTTCTGTTAAGAACTGTTCAAAGAAAGGTTTCTTCGGGAACCCCAAAATGTTCTGTAAGCAGGGTTGCCAGGTTTTCACAACAAAACTTGCTCAATTGGTGCTCAAAACTAATCCAATCGAAACTGAAAAATTACTGTTGTTGAGGTAGTTTATTTTTTTATGTATTAATGTTTTATTTACAAATGACAAAATGAATTGTTATAGAAACTTGAATGGATATGTAGACAACATTGTATTTGTTCGTCAAAAATCTTGTGTGTTGAACATACTCTAGGCCTCAAAACTAGACACACAAACCTCAGTTGCAATCAACAGATGTTAAAAAGATGAGCTCTTTACATCACAGTGCAAAAACTAACTAACAATAATGACAAAACAACAACAAAAAGTTTAAATTAAGTCAGCAAACAGCAAAAGAATAATCCTATAACAGTAACAATGCATGCTGGAAACTCACAAAGCCTTAAAGGAGAAGTCCACTTCCAGAACAACAATTCACAATTAATTTACTCACCCCCTTGCCATCCAAGATGTTCATGTCTTTCTGTCTTCAGTCATAAAGAAATTATGGTTTTTGAGGAAAACATTTCAGAATTTTTTCTCTGAATGAATCATTCAAGAATGACCCGTGGACGTGCATCCCAGAGCCTGTGCTAGACAAACTTTTGTGCTTAAAAAGTATACAAATTTGTATTTTTAGAAAACAATGACCGATCGTTTCGCTACATAAGACCCTTCTTCTTCGGCTGGGATCATTTAGAGCCCTTTGAAGCTGCATTTAAATTACATTTTGGAAGTTCAAATTCGGGGCACCAGTGAAGTCCATTATGTGCAGAAAAATCCTGAAATGTTTTCCTCAAAAACCATAATTTATTTACGACTGAAGACAGAAAGACATGAACATCTTGGATGACAAGGGAGTGAGTAAATTATTTGTAAATTGTTGTTCTGGAAGTGGANTTCTCCTTTAACATTTCAACAATATGAAATTCTTTGTTCAGACAACTGTTTGGCTAGTTGGAACATTTGGGACAATTTTGTTGGTCTGACAAGGGTTTTTATGTCATTTCAAGAAAAGAGCATTTTTTAGTATTTGTGACTCAAAATGTTTCATAAACTGGAAATTATGCATTTGCATTTTTACTTTGTATGGCATTGGTGTGAAAATCTCCTTTTGAACCCTTTTGTGTAATGGAAACGCTTTATAGATTGTACATGAGCATTGAATTAAACGAACGCAAAGTAATTACTCAGAATAAGTTTTAATAAGTTCAGTGAGCTTATTCAAAAGTACTAAAAGTACTAAAGTTTCTGGTACTTTTCGTCTGCTGTTTTAAAAATACAGTGAATTTAGACACTCTACATACTACATTTTTCAGTTACTATTTAGGGAAGTATGCATGTTCGGATGCCACCATATTAATTCATTAGTTTGCATATGTTGTGCTGTGTTTTCTTCTCATTATATTTGTGCCATGTTTATTTTAGTTTGTTTTTGTACTTTAAAACCTGTGGGAATGACTTTATTTGTCATAATGAATATTAGATTGTCAGAAATTGTGCTTGTTTGTCCTCTTTAGATTGTGAATTAAATAAACATTTATTGACTTTTGAAGGCTGAATTAGTTTGTTTTGGGTGCCAGACCTGTTCGGACCCTCTACTGTTTTACCACCTATCGGGGTTTAGCATTTCTCCCGGGAGCTCATTATTCCAAACTCTGTTTGGCTGTGCCACAACAAACAATATGCATGTGTGCATGCCCGTATGTGTGTGTGTGAGAGTCTGCCAGCGGTGAAGCAGCAAGCTGGCCCAGGTTCTGCTTTTCTGATTGATCTTCAGGTGACAGGCTGTGTCAGGGGGCTCATCGCCAGCCTGTCAGCACCTCACCTCCCTTCCCTCTCCTCTATCCAGTCTCTTTCCTTCCTCTCTCTCTTTCTTGTCCTCTCTTCTGTCATCCTGCCAGAGATCAGGAGCAGCTGCTGTCCCAGGGGTCCAACTGTCTCCTAGATGCTTCTTCTCTTACGCTGGCCAAACAGTTAAAGAACTGTTTGTGTGTGTGGCTTTTATGTATTTTGCAGAATTTTGGCTCAAAGAACTGTCTTGTTCACTAACCACTTGCAATTCAGTTTAGCCAGGTGTTAAGTGTGCTGAAGTAGCGTTGCACCGTGAGTATTTAAATGAAGTTATTATCGTTCTTTTCTGTGCAAACACGCCTTCTTTTTATGCTAATTAGGCTTATATGGATTTCGCCTTAGTCACCAAAGTCAGTGCTATTTGCCTGGTGGGTATAACATTGTGCTAATTGAAATATATTATTAAAAATATTATTAGAAATAGTTATTAATGAAGTCAGTTGTGCAGTATTAGCTTGGAAGAACATTTTTGTTGATATTGATATATATCACAATACAAATATTTTTCTCACATAAATATAAAAAAAGTAATTATAGACCATCACAAATTTAATTAATTTTATGTTTTGGTATTATTTTATTTAAACAGAAGAACATTGAAATAAAAGAAACAGGTTTATAATTGCTTTATTTTGCTTCATATTCCATTTCAATACAGAAATGATGTATGTATTTGCTATTTGTTGTCAAACTGATGTTGTTGTTTTCTTAATTTGCTGGGGTTTTTTTTGTTTTTTCATTTGCAGCGCATTGAGCTCTTTTAGCAGCTGTATAGAACATTTAATTCAGACAGTAAACTAATTTAATATTCTGATTTAATTTCATTTTTATAGTATATTTTCTGTGTATCTTTCATTTGTATTTGAGTTTTTCCTGATTTTAGTGTTTAAACTTATTAAAGTTTGTTGCCGAAGCAACTTTTTGTTAATATTTCTTTTTCATATTTATATTTTATTTCAGCTTCATTTTGAAACTATTTTTAATAGTTTTAGTTATCTGTAACAACACTGCAACATGTGCATCCTGTTCATAATGTGTTTGTGCAATTATCTAATTTGCATAATTTCTTTAGTGAATTAGGCGCTAAAACAGACAGTGCAAGCAAATGAACGGTGCTATTAGTGGGCAGTTCATTTTTAGCAAATGCTGAAGTGTCTGCTCAATCACACATGCACACACTCCACGCGTGCTGCGGGACATTCGGTGACCTTCCGTGTCGTGTATGAGTGGCCCAAAGTGCGCCACAGTTAATGACTGGCTCATTTACACTGTCTCTGTTTTAATGAAGTATTAACATGCGCTCGGAGAGTAATTACAGGTCCGTTCCCGTCGGGCTTGTCAGACTGCACCAGGGAGTGCAGATGGAGGAAGGGTCAACTGTTCACACACTCTTATATGCTAATCAATATGAGTCCATTTACAATAAAGCTTCATTGGCAAAGCCATACAGTAAGCAGCATTATGATTTGTCGGCTGATGTTTTGCTTTTTTTTGGTTTATGCCAGCAACAGATTTTAGCTTCTGGCGTTTAATATATTAAATGCGTCCCAAAAATTGCTTGCTAATGAAAACTGTTTTTTTATTTGCTCTTTTTAATTAAGTTTAAAGTTTTGACGCTTTGTTGTGAGTGTGAGAGATTTAAATGAAAAAAAAAAAAACAATTAACACTGGAGGTGCTATATGTATATATTTTGTAGCATTATTGTGTTCATCATCTGAGCATATTTCGCCGTCGTCTGAGCAGGAGACGGCCTTTATTCAAATCAAAAGCTGACATGGCCATTCTTTAGTGAATCAGAGAGGCCGCTCCACCTCTAAAATAAGAAAAGAGGAGCTTCTGTTATCTACAAGAAGATTCAGAGGCCTCTCTCCCTCGGGTTTCCTCTGAAACAAACTGTCTCCTGTAGCTCTGCAGTGCATTTTTGTCTCTGCACTCCCATGACACTGCGCTCCCCTCCTTTTCTTCCTGTTCTCTCGGCAGAGGCTTTAATCCTATGCGGCGTGCGATACCCGTGGCCCGGGTGGCTGTCCTCATCTGGCTTTGTGTTTGTAATGAGAGGGCAAGATTGTGTTGTCTTTGATCTGAGGTGCTTCAGTCTTACTGCATGCTACCTCACGTAAGGCTGGGGATTTGCTATTGTGTGTGTTTGGATCATTTGCTCGCCTTCCCTGACCCTCTTCCACACACGGCTCAAACATGCTTCCTATTCACCGTTCTTTTTCAGCCTCAGCCTTTTTTTCTCATTTTGTCTCACCTCATGTCATTCTCTTCTTTGTCTTCAAATCTCAGGTAATCCTGTGTCTTCTTATCAAGTCTCTTCTTATCAAGTCCTATTGTGAGACAACTTTGTTTTATCTCATCATGTCTCTTCTTGTCTCAACTCTCGTATCTTGTAGTGTCTTCTCATCTTCTCTTCTAGTTTCAGTATCTTTTGTCTCTTCGTATCTCATGCTGTTTCCTTTTTTTAGCATCTTAGTCACATTTCATGCTGTCTTTTCTCATCTAGTGTCATCTATTTTCATCTTCTCATCTAGTCTCCTGTCGTCGAGTCCGTATATTCTGTCTCTTCTTATTTAGTCTTATCTCATCTTTTCTCATTCTTGTCATCAAGTTTCAGTTGATACTGTCTCGTCTTGTCTAGTCTAGTCTCTTTTGTCATAGTCTGTCTCTTCTTAAACAGTCTCATCATTTCTCATCTCTTCAGTGTCATCTAGTCTCAGTTCTTTGTTTCGTCTCATCTAGTCTCATCTCATCTCTTCTTTTGTATTCTTCTCTTTGTCGTATAGTCTCACTTCATCTTATCTGTCAACTAGTCTCAGTTTATGTCTCGTCTCATCTAGTCTCATCTCATGTCTTCCCATCTAGTCTCCTCTCTTCTTTGTGGTCTAGTCTCAGTTCATCTCGTCTATTTTCATTTAAGCCTGGTTCAGACTACACAGTTTTAGCCCGATTTTGGCATGATCTGCTTGACGTGGGGTGTCGTGGGGATTCGTAAACGACAGTTGGTTTCATCTTGTGTAGTGTGTCATAGTGGACGACAACCAATGCCACATCTGCGGTGCTTCACAACGTTACCAGAGACTAAGGTATCTATTTTTTTTCCTTGTCCACGACGAGTTCAGTCACATTTGTTACACTGGCCAATAGAAGCACAGAACTTTGTACATGCTTTCAAACATGCCCAAACGAAAGAGAGACAATCGTATCGGCCCTGCTACGTGTCAATAATGCTACTGCATTTATGAAGTTTCCTCAAGAGACTACCAAGGCAGAGTGAAAAAGGGTGAAATAAACAATATTTTACTTCAGTTCTCTTTGACAGTCCATACTGCCCTCTTCATGCAATCCAGATCTGCATCCACTGTCAGGTTTTTTTTTCTTTTTGGACTTTTCTGGTGACAAGACAGGGCAAAACACGCTGTTTGCTAGCTATTGTTTGTTTACGCTCATAGCACCTTCTGTCTAGTCACGCTGTATCGATGACAGCGTGCACGTCGTTGAGGACGGCAAGCAATGAATAGTCTGACATGTTTCTTGTTCACAATACGATTTTAGGAGTCAAAACCGTATAATCTGACACAGTGACTGTCTCGTCTTGTCTCATCTCATTTTAATCTCAAATCTTCCCAAATAGTCTACTCTCCTCTTTGTCATCTAGTCTAAGTTCATTCGTTTTCTTCTCATCTAGTCTCATCTCATATTTTCTCATAGTCTTCTCCGATATCTAGTCTCAGTTCCTTCTGTTTCATCTTGTCTCGTCTCAGATCTTCCCATTTAGTCTCATCTGGTCTCATCTCATCTAGTCTCATCTCATCTTTTCTCATTTAGTCTTCTTTTTCATCTAGTCCCAGTTCATTCTGTCTCGTCTCATCTAGTCTCATCTCATCTCTTCCCATCTAGTCTCAGTTCATTCTGTCTCGTCTTGTCTCATCTCATCTCATTAAATCTCAGATCTTTTAATTTAGTGTCATCTCTTCTTCTTTGTCATTTGGTCTCAGTTCATCTATTCTCTTCTCATCTAGTCTCATCTTTTCTTATTTAGTCTTCTCTGTCATCTAGTCTCAGTTCATTTTGTCTCGTCTCATCTCATCTCATCTCCTCCCATCTAGTCTCCTCTCTTCATTCTCATATAGTCTCAGTTCATTCGTTTTCTGTTATTGTCTTCTAGTCTAATATCATATTTACTTCTCGTCTCTGTTATTTAGTCTTTTTTCTCTGTCTCATCTTGTCTCGTCTCATCTCATTTAATCTCAGATCTTCCATTTGGTCTCCTCGCTTCTTCTTTGTCATCTAGCCTCAGTTCATCCATTTTCTTCTCATCTATTTGCATCTTGTTTTTTCTCATTTAGTCCTCTCTTTTCTGTCTCGTCTCATCTAGTATTGTCTTATCTCATCTCTTCCCATATATTCTTCTCTCTTCTTTGTTGTCTGGTCTCAGTTCATCTTTTCTCATTTAGTGTCAATGTTTTATCCCATAATTTCTCATGTAATTTTCTCTTTTCTGAGAAGGGTCTCAGTCCATCCTGTCTCTTCTCATTGTGTCTTTTCTTGTCTCATCTCTTCTTGTCCTCATCTCGTCTCATATTATCTGTGTCATGGGTCCAGCACTATAACTCCTCTTCCTCTTCACATCATCAGTGTCCCCTGAGCCAGTGATGGTGACAGAGTCATAGACTGTAATAGTGTCAGCAGAAACTGCAGGGACATCTCTATTAACCTTCATCTGATGTACTGCACGTGCCGGGACGCAGACTGACAACACTGCGGACCTTTTTTTCACCAAAGTGCCCCTCATGGGATCTGAAACACAATAGCTGCTGGGATTTGCTCTCCTAAGCATTAACTTTTGCTGAATTGAATTACTTGGCCCAGGAATTGGTAGAATTACCTCAGTGCTTGTTAATGAGCCTGACGATATTGTTTTACTTCCTATGGGCATCATTAGGTTGTTTAAATTCGACAAGGGACCTGAGCTTGGCAACTTGATAAGAAGCAGTCATATTGGTGAATTAACGTGAACATTTTCTCTTCCCTTGCAGGAATTCTCTCTGCTACGATTGGACGATTTAGCTGATCAACGAGTCAACATTGTCGGGTTTTCGGTCTTCAACAGGACACATCCTTTCTTTGAGGACTTCGTCCTCAGCCTCAATCGATCCTGGCAGGAGAACTGTGATCATGCTCCTTTTGCAGGAACACCAGTAAGGCTAAGAAACTTTTAGTTAAAGTTGTTTTGAATATGCATGATTGAATGTTCACCCAAAAATAAAATCATTTTCTTTATTTTTTTCATGAAACACAAAAGGAGACATTAGGCAGTATGTTCAAGCTGCCTGTTTTCATATCATGAAAGTAAACAGTGGTTAGTCCTTTGGAAGTTCACTTCCAAAAAATTTACAGATAATGTACTCACCCCATGTCTTTCTTTCTTTAGTCATTAAGAAATTATGTTTTTTTGAAAAAAACATTTCAGGATTTCTCTCCATATTGTGGACTTCAATAGTGCCCGTGAGTTTGAACTTTCAAAATACAGTTTAAATGCAGCTTCAAAGGGCTCTTAATCAACCCAGCCAAGGAAGGCGTGTTTTATCTAGCAAAACGATCAGTCATTTTCTAAAAAAAAATGTACAATTTATATACTTTTTAACCTCAAATACTAGTCTTGTCTAGCTTTGCGTGAACTCTGTGTATTCTGGTTCAAGACAGTTAGGGTAGGTCGAAAAACTCCTCCAAATCTCATTTTCTCCTCCAACTTTAAAACCATCCTACATCGCTGCAGAAGTACCAACCCAGTGTTTACAAAGTGGACATGCAAAGAAGATCAAACACCCTTTACAAAAAAGGTAAAACAGAGATGTAGGACGATTTTGAAGCTAGGAGAAAATGAGATGGGAGTTTTCAACCTACCCTGTTTTGAACCTGAATACACAGTTCACGCAGAGCTAGATAAGACAAGCATTTGAGGTTAAAAGGTATATAAATTATACCTTTTTTTTTAGAAAATGACAGATCGTTTTGCTAGATCGTTGTTCTTCCTTGGCTGGAATCGTTTAGAGCCCTTTGAAGCTGCATTTAAACTGCATTTTGGAAGTTCAAAATCGCAGGCACCATTGAAGTTCACTATATGGAGAGAAGTCCTGAAATGTTTTCCTCAAAAAACATAATTTCTTTACAACTAAAGAAAGAAAGACATGAACATCTTGGATGACGAAGTGGGTGAGTAAATTATCGGTACTTTTTTGTTCTGGAACTTCTCCTTTAAGAACTCCATAAAAATAAACCCATGAAAAGTAGCCATATATTCACTGTGGGTTGCATTTTTAATACTTTTTTGTTCATTTTGCAGTTTGGCATTTATAAATTCTCTCAAATTTTGTAGAAAAGAGCAACTTGGACCTCCATCCTAACATCTTTATGGGAAAATGAGAGATGGAACAACATGAGGGTTATAAATGATAATTAATGATTAATAAAATTGTCCCTTTTTGTGTTTATGTCTAGTTTTAAAATAAGTCATTTATTTGTAACTCAAGGATGCTGTTTTAATTAATTTGGAACAGCCTACTACCCATGTCCTCTCGCTTACCTTGAAGCCGAGGCTATGGCTGTATAATTCATCACACAAAGTCACATATTCACCCTGAGGAATACACACACCCTGCATGTTCACGTCAGCACAGTTATTTCCGTCACTTTGGAAATGAAAATATCTGCATAATGTATTATTCCTGATCTCAGTCCCACTTTGTACTCCCTCAAACGTCCAGGGATGCTAAAAGGAAAAAAAACGATCAAAGATCGATTGGCAACGCATTTCTTGATCTGATATATGCAAGTGGTAATAACTACAAATTTTTGTATTCTAATTAAAGCTTAAGGGGAAAGACTTTTGAAAAATAAATTCCTGCTGCTTTTAGAAACTAGCCCTGGTTGCATTTCTCATTTAATTAGGTCTAATCTTTAATTAATCAGAGGATGGTTTGTAGTCTGGCAGACAGATGAGAGAGAACAGGTCTAAACCCCACAGTGAGGTTCAACTCTGTGTTACACACTGGCCTAGAAATGCAAAGCTTAGCCTAGTGTGTTTGATATGGAAGACACTAACCGAACCGATATTTAAGCCTTGGGCTTCATTAGCTAAAGACTAGACTGGCTAGTCTGAGCAGAGATTATCCAACGAACCTGAATATCTCCCTCCGTTGGCAGCGCACACACATTGTCATTCTGCATTCGCCTAATGAGAGCAGCCAGGACGTTTCCCTGCATGTGACCAGAATAGTTACACTGGGGTTTTTTTCTACAGAAAGGAGAGAAATGCAAGCAACAAAATTTACACAGACTGCTATTTTAGTCACAAACACATTCAATCTTCCCTCACGACACGTACACACGCACATCTCCACCTCCTCTAAGCTGCTATGCTGTTCCATAATGCAGCATAACATATCCTCATTACAGAAAGCTTTAGCACTGTAATGGATGTCAGAGGAAAAGAAAACTCCACAGCCTTTGCTGCAGTGCATTAACACACCATCTGATGTAATTAAAGTGGTCAGTAATTCAGTTCCAGGGGGCTGAGGGGGCAAAGGAAGTGGTGGTTGTATCACAATGATCAACGATGAAATGTCTAAATGATTTAATGATGTTCCGCATGGCCAAATGCATGCAGACATCCAAACATCCCTATCCCTGTGGTTTTTTGAGCATTTCATGTTATAACTGCAGGCACAGATAAGTATTACAATTGCTATTTTACTATCCTTCAGATAAGAGCATTAGTAAGGTCAAGGAGGCGCTATATATATGTTAAAAAATTAAAATTCTGTCATTAATTACTCGCCCTCATGCCGTTCTAAACCCATTAAACCTTCAGTCATCTTCGGAACACAAATTATTGCACATGGATGCATTGTGGTACTCCCATTAACAAGCGCCGAAGGCTGACACGGAAGAGAGGAAATTAATGAATAAAATCATTATTTTTGTTTTCTTTGCGCACAAAAAGTATGCTTGTAGCTTCGTAACATAAAGGTTGAACCACTGATGTCACATAGACTATTTTAATTATCTCCTTACTATCATTTCTGCCTCTTGAACATTGTAGGTTCAGGGTCAGATTTAATCAAAAATATCATAAATATCGTTTGACTTGCGCCTGGCGCTGGGGTGAAGCTGGAGCGCGCGTCTGAAAAGTCTCCCGTTTGATGTGCTCGTAAAGACATTCCGTGTCTAAATAAAGGAATTCTTTACCTAGCCCCACCCCTGAGTTCATCGCGTTAAATATTTTTAACACGCTTAATTGAAAAAATCAATTGCCTGCATTAACATGCTAATTATGAGACCATAATGAGACCAACATTTCTGTTTTTACTGTATTTCTGATCAAATAAATGCAGCCTTG
>JAHKKF010516225.1:40907-50966 GCA_019740295.1 Labeo calbasu
TTCACCCCCTTGTCATCCAAGATGTTCATTCGCAAAGAAATTGTGTTTTTTGAGGAAAACATTTCAGGATTTTTCTGCATATAATGGACTGATATGTTGCCCCGAGTTTGAACTTCCAAAATTCAGTTTAAATGCGGCTTCAAACGATTCAAAATGCGGTTGTAAACAAACCCAGCCGAGGTAGAAGGGTCTTATCTAGCGAAACGATTGGTTATTTTCATTTAAAAAATACAATTTTAATACTTTTTAATCTCAAACACTCGTCTTGTCTCGCTCTGCCTGAACTCTGTGTATTCTGGTTCAAGACAGTTAGGGTATGTTGAAAAACTCCAATCGTGTTTTCTCCCTCAACTTCAAAAATCATTTCAAAATCGTCCTACATCGCTGCAAAAGTTCTGACCCAGTCTTTGCAAAGTGAACATGCAAAGAAGATCAAACACCCTTAACAAAAAAGGTAAAACAGCGATATAGGGCGATTTTGGAGTTGAGGGAGAATATAAGATTGGAGTGTTTCAACATACCCAAAGGTCATGAAAAGCAAGACAAGATGAGCATTTGACATTAAAAAGTATATGAATTGTATTTTTTTTAATGAAAATAACCGATCTTTTCGCTAGATAAGACCCTTCTTCCTCGGCTGGGATTGTTTACAACTGCATTTGGGATTGTTTGAAGCCGCATTTAAACTGCATTTTGGAAGTTCAAACTCGGGGGACCATATCAATCCTGAAATGTTTTCCTCAAAAAAACATAATTTCTTTACGACTGAAGAAAGAAAGACATGAACATCTTGGATGACAAGGGGGTGATGTTATCTGTGAATTGTTGTTCTGGACGTGGACTTCTCCTTTAAAAACATTTAAAAATCTTAGCAATCCCAACAATTTGAATGGTTTTAGATTAAATATTACAGACTTTCTATTAAATACTATTTAATTAAATACTACTTTATGGTCTATTATTTATTTCTACTGAGATCATCCTTTTTTATTTACAGGGAACATACAGATATACATTTTTACCAGTGAATCCCTTTATAAAAGCATCTGGCAAATGCATATTCATTTCTTCACTAATTAAAAGCTTGTCAGCATACTTTTGGCCATGAAGTGTGTATCTGTCTCACCTAGCAGCCCACAGTTGGGTTATACTGCTTTCTCTTTGCTCTGTCTGTGTGTTTACTCTTATATGTGTGTGTGTTCCAGCTTTCGTCAGCGCTGTTGTTTGATGCAGTACACACGGTGGTGGCAGCCGTGCAGGAACTGAACCGTAGCCAGAACGTAGGAGCCACTCAACTCTCCTGCAAGTCCTCTAAGATCTGGGAGCACGGCACAAGTCTGATGAACTACCTGAGGATGGTAAGAACCGCAGGGAGAGCCCACGAGCTGCCAATCATCTCACCTGCTGCCGATGCAGGCTCATTCATCATTTAGTTTTTACTCTCTGTACCACTGCGGCCCACAAACCCTCGTCAGAACTGCAGCCTTCAGCAGAATCTGTGAAACCGAGACACTGTGTCTTACTCAGCCATTAAAGATTAACGACCATCGGCTTGTCATTACTGCATCATCCTATTCATGATATACGGCGATCTATAGCCGTTTCCTGCATTGTGTGAACGCTTCCAGCGAGGAGCTCTGCCGTATAATCGATACAGCACTGAAGACTTTGTGGCTGTGATCGCATGGTACCCCCAGGCGTTAACATGTGTCTCTCTCTCTCCGGATAGGTAGAGTTGGAAGGTCTAACAGGCCACATCGAGTTCAACAGCAAAGGCCAGCGCTCGAACTATGCCCTCCGGATCATGCAGAACAGCAGGGATGGCCTAAGGCAGGTAAAGTAACTCTCGGCCACACCAGCCTATCAGCAGAGGTAAAACTCGCCATTATCTGTGTTTATGCTTCTGTCTGCCAGCAACACAATGAGATTTTCTGGCTGCGGTCGCACAGATGTGATGTAAAGGTGGAGAAATCCTCTAAAAGCACATTGTTGTTTCCCAAGTCCTCAATCAGAAAGCTTGATCGGAAGGAAACTCCAATTTTCATAGAGTCCTGCGAGATGGCCAGACCGATTGTGATGGAAATATTGTTAATTAGCACTTTCATGCTCCTGTGATTTTTATTGGCAGGTTTGGATGTAGATTGAATTGTTATTGCGACATGAAGCGGTCGCTCTCGTAGGTGTGCCATCTGCCATTAGTAAGCAGAAAGCATTTGGAAATTTAAAGGAATAGTTCACCCAAAAAAAACTAAAATTCTGTCATCATTTACTATTTATTTATTTGTGCACACGTTGTTCCAAACCCTTTTTTTGTTTTTCTTCTAAACACAATTGAAGATGTTTTTATTGAAACCTCCCTCTTTGAAAAAAAAAAACAACTTATGCTGGTTAGGTATATTTTGAAGCATGACAGCTGGTTTGAGCTGGTTTAAGCTGGTCATGTGCTGGTCCTAAGCTGGTCAGGACCAGCTCATAACCATCTTATAACCAGCCCAGGACCAACTAAAGACCAGCTTAAACCAACTCAAACCAGCTGCCATGCTTCAAAACATACCTTCTTTTGAAAGTCCATTCCACCTAAACTTTGACGTTCAAGTGCATAAAGAGAAATCATGTGAATTGAGCTGTTTATTCCAAGTCTTCTGAAAAGGCACGATCGCTTTACATGATGGACGGGTTTAATTTAGGCTTTTATTTGCAAATAAATATTGATTACCACATGTCTTAGAGCACATCAGTTATGGTAAATGGAGCTTAAATGTTCTTAAATGATGCAGCAGTGAACCTCATTGGTTTTCTCACATCAAGCAACTTTTTGAAACTGTGTAATCAAATGTTAGTTTTGGTGGAATGGAATATCTCTTTAGGTTTCATTAAAAACTAAATGAAAGTCTTAAAGTTTGGGTCCACATGAGGGTGATCATTTCTACCTGATCTCATGACGAAAACGTACCTGTGGAAACTTTTTTGCAAGATTCGAAATACAAGTACATATCACGGCAGTTTCCAATAGAAATGAACACTAGAGGCGGTAAAACAGCGAGCACTTGTAATCGTTAATTTTGTACACGCGCGTTAGAATTATAGCGCCACTCAACTGACATTTCAAGTCAGAACTGTGGTGACACGTACAAAAAAAACACTCCTTAGCACCACTCGGGACATTTTACACCGAATATGTCACGAAACGTACATTCCCACTGGCACGTTTTCGTCATGAGATCAGGTTGGATAATTTCACGAGTTTGCCTGCGAATCCAGTCCTGAAAACAAACTTGGCTTGGTGTCTTCGACGTAGGCTCGAACCTGAGGCTCAGTTTGTGCTCCAAGTGCAATCCCTCATTGCAGTACTATAGAGAAAGAATATCAGAAATAGAGGAGGAGATGGGGAGGTGGAGGGCTGCCATAAGAATTGTCGCTGGGATGCCGCAATGACTGCTGCTTATATAGGCTTGTAATGATGATTGACAGAACTGAATGATTAGGCTCCTCCCTTTTTGAATGATTTCTGGTCCAGCTCTAAAGTCATTTTGGGTGTGCACATACCAATTAATGTAATAACCCTGGTTTTGTGTTGCGCTCCACCCGATGAGACTCTCATGCGATTTGATAGTTTTTCATCAAAAAGGTGGCAACAAAGCAACACATTTTTTTAATTCACAAAGGAAGATTATAAAAGAATCATCTTAAAAGATACTCCTTTTGAAGATGTGTCTAGTCTTTGCTCAGAAAAAGGAATTTCCAAAAAGCACTACCTGACAAAGACTGAAAGTGCACATACCAATCAGTGGTGTGCGGCGGTGTTCAGAGTCTTCTTTTTCATGTCCCAGTCACATTGTCATGGTTAAATAAACATTATTTACACTATGAGAAAAATAAAAACAATTCTATTTTATATTTTTACATAAACAATTTACATTTACATTAACAATTTACATTATGTAATCAATATTTTATTTATTAAAGCCAGTGTTTTTAAGCGTTTTATATTTTTTCCAAAATAATAACTCAAGGCAGTAACCAACAATATACACATAGGCCTATTTTATTAGTGAACTTATGTTCAGCTATTCTTTTTAATAGTTAACCTTTAACTATTTTTGAATTTTTCATACCATCAATCATCAAAGCTTGGTAAATATTGGTCACAGACACGGAGATATACTTTATATTTCTCCAAGCTGATTACTCACTAAAAACTCATGTTTTCATGCCATTTTGTCTTATTTTGACATAACAAAGTGGTTATATCTAGGTGTGTGAGTTGTTTACTTACTTTTTTAAATTAATCTTCCCATTAGTGTTATTATATTGTTATATCTGTTGATTCACAAACGCAGAATGAGCACGAACACAAAAGGCGGGATTTATCGCATAAACCACTCACAGCTGATCATAACCAGTCATATCCAAACACCCCTGATACCAATTAATTTAATTTGAGTGACAGTGTTTTTATGTTGCACTCCACCTGATGAGATTCTCATGTCATTACCATTTTACAAAGATGGTAAAATGCAACCTGTGAAAGAGTACGGAAGAACATTTTTAAAAGATTAAAGCTGTTCTCCCTCTTTGTTCAGAAAAAGGCGACTTCCTGACAAAGGCCGAAAGGTTGTTCGTCCACTATTGCTGTGCTGTTCTTTTGTTCTTTTTTGAGTAATAGAATTACTCATAGAATAAAAAAATCTCGCGGTGTTGTCACAGAATAAAAATTTCTATCCATTTTCACACACCGACACCTCTGAAGTTAAGTGAGTTTTCCTCTTTGCCCCGAGCTGCGTCCAACAGCACAGTGAGAGTGCTTTCCAACTAAAAACAGCCATTTAGGATAAATCGAGTTGACGGCTGACTGTTGTTAGCGTTGACTGTTTTCGTATATATGACGGCGAGAGAGAGCAGAAGGGTAGCGCTGTCAAACAGCAGCCTGCTTTCTGAGTGACACCGCATTTTTACAGTCTTTGTGACCGTCACCTTATGTCACTCAAATACACTTTTTTATTGCTCTTTTAACCTTTTGAAACACTGTCAACTTTCTCCGTCGACTGCTCCCGTAGAGAGAGCGCTGTGATTCGTGATGGACAGATGGACAGTCGAAGGCCACTTTGTTCACTATTCCAGTCATAACAGCAGAGATTGGACTGGCAGCTGGTGCTCGCGCCCAACCTTATTAGTTTCACAAAGACGTCACTGTTTTTCTAGAGAGTAATATCCGCTGTCTCAATTTGATGTAATGCATCTGTCGCTTCCCTGGCCCGGCCCTTTCAGCTCTGCTGTGCGGTCCAGCTGGACAGCAAAGTTCACGCGAATGTCACCGCGCTGTCCTAACGTGGCTCCCCTCTGCACATCATTTTCAGTAGTTGTTGTGCACTTGTTGTTGTGAAAGACTGAGCATTATGCCAGAGCTCACAGTGCCTCTTTCCCTTAATGACAGACATTCAGATACAAATCCAAGCAGAGGCTGTTTTCGTTTAATGAGTATGAGTGTGAAAAATACAGAAGCTGTGTTTGGATGGAATACTGGTCTTCTGCTTAGTTTACACTTTATACTGCTTTTTTGAATAGTGTGTTTAACTACTCTGTGATAAACAGTATTATGATACAGTGCTGTCACATGAGCTCATTATGTGCATGTTTAATGCGGTGGTGCCAAGGGATAGTTCACCCAAAAATGAAAATTCTTATTTACATTGCATCATTATGCCGTTCCTTGTAGCTTCATAAAATTAAGGTTAAACCACTGATGTCACAACAATGTCCTTACTACCTTTCCGAGTCTTTAATGTGTCTACGCAGGGTCAGGAAATGCTCAGATTTAACCAAAAACATCTTAATTTGTGTTCCAAAGATAAACCAAGGTCTGACAGGTTTGGAACGACATGAGGGCGAGTAATTAATGACAAAATTTTCATTTTGGGAGGTACTATACCTTTAAGATTATTGTATTTCAGTTTCAGAAAATGCCTTCACTTTTGGCAGTTTGATAAAATAATAATGATTCAGGAAATGGCTGATATTATTTCTGATCCATCCATCACTCTGGAGATGGAAGGTCAAGTCCATTCTATTGCGTTATGGCATACAGTATTCTCTGCAGTGTGTGTTCTGTTGTATATTGCACATTTTGGCAAATGTCATCTAAGTATTACATTTGCATACCGCTTGAATCATAATAGTAGTATGATAGTATTTTATTCCAAGCATAAACAATACCCAGGTACTTGAAATGATTTTGATTTAAACCTATAAATCATAAATTAAACATTTTAAGCTAAAAATATTAGTACAGTGAAAAAATAAATAAAAAAATAATTAAAAACTTAGTTTTGTTTTAATTTGTTTCTTTTTAAAATTCATTTTCATTTATTCCCAACCTGGGGGGGGGCTACTATTTCGATGATGTGAAATGGTTGAACTCGGTGAGCTACTGGCGCTGTCTGTTGCTATTTTTACCACAGCACAACTCAGAAAATAATGACCACAGCTACTAAAGAAGTTTACAGGTGGTGATGGATATAAGCGTAGGCTTAAACCAAATGCCGTTCCATCGATTTTCCCCACAAGGAGTCTAAAAACCCCCAGATATCGAGTGAAATCCGTGCTGAGAAAGTCCTTCAGTTGCAAGCATCGGCATGTTTACATCCTGCCAGGATGGCATCTAGCGTTTCTTGTCTCTGCCATTTGTAAGCTCTTTCAGTAACTGTGTTCTGGCATCAGGGCTGAAGTAAAGAAAACAAAACGTCTTGAGGAAGTTTAATTCGTCCACAGGCATCTTCCCATTTTTTTCTCCTCTTCTAAATTCAAGGAAAATCAGTGAAGACTTGCATCGCTTCTCGTGTTGCCCTTCGACTGAAAATTACAACCAAAAGCTGCACAATGTAGTCATTGTATCAGTATTTTATTTTTGAGATGTGTTGCAGTAAAAATAGCAACAAGTAGTGACAGGAGCTCACTGAGTGCAACCATTTGACATCATCAAAATAATAGCGCCCCCATAGTCCAAAATATGTATGAACCGATGTGGATTTTTTTAAAATAACATAAAAAAAACCTTTAAAAAAAAGTAAAAGTAAAAGTTCCTGAGGGTTTCCAAACTAACATAGACCTAAATTCTGCTTTAAAATATGTTTCTGTCATTTCTCAAGCAGCTTCCCTTTTGATATTAATGATAATGCTAAATTATATACAGTATAAAATGGTTTAGAAGTAACATTTCTGGTTTAGTTATGGGTTCTGGAGCTGCATTGAGGGAGCAGTGGGAATACCTAAGATGAAGAACGTTGGAAAACACTGTAGTAATTTGCATAAATGAAAAGTGAATGCTAACATCCGTGAGACAGTCTTACGTTTGTTTTTGTGCGTGATTTATGCTGTCAATATCCTGAGATATTTAAAGCAGAATGCTTCCCTACCACTCTGTCTCAGATTAGCAGCTATTAGAGCTATACGGATGCCTTGGCAACAAGTCTTGAGTGAAGCTGCCAGGCTTTATACAAAGACGTGTGCACACATGCACACATCCGCGAATGCACATGCTTTCTCTTTCCACATCATATACTGACAGATGCTTGAGGCTCATAGCCGTTTCAAAGGCTATATCAACACCCTACCTACTGGGAATTCATGAATCTTCCCGGAGACGCTGGACAAACAGAAAAAATATGGACCGTTGTTGCTAAAAGAAGAGAGCGGGACTGAAAGTAGTACAGTGTTAAGTCTAGATTTATCCATCATGTCCTGGAGCAGTTGGCAGAGCCGATCCTACCCGGCGGGCATTGGACAGATTGGCCCACATGTGTGCATACACTTCCCTTCTGGAAGCGGCTATGGAGGGAGGAAAGGGAGGTGGGCATATGAGGCGGAGCAGCGCACACTATTGGCACTTCTAAATTGAATTTCTCTGGCAAGTGTCTCACATAGGTGAACTGTACCACACTCAACCAGCACTGCAATTTCTCATCTGTATTGGCTTGAAAGATGTATATCAAACCCAGCTGGGATGACAAGATGGCTGCACCGCTTTTCGTGCAGGTGTCATTAAAACAAGTGTGGTTCTAGCAGTATGCCGGTCCTATCCGTGTGCTCAAGGTAGACTGGTTAATGAGAGCTTATGTAACATTTCAACACTTCGCTGATTATTTTACACACTGCCAACACTCTCCAAGACATATTCGAGGAAGTTTTGGCACATAGATGGTGATATGCTTCTGGCTTGTAAAAAAACACTCCAAAACTAATTATTCAGTGATTTGGGCAATAACACATCACAAAATTAATTTAATCGAGAGAGCTGGCTTAAATATCAGTTTCTAAGATTACATGAGGGCTCTATCTATTTATCTATCTATCAAGAGAAGGCATTGCCTCTTCAAAGTATTGGATAAGACAAAATTGTAGTACAAAAATAAAACAACACCATTAGTACAAAAAAGTGTATAAATAACTTGTTTTTCTAAATAAACATTGTCCAAAAATGACATCAGCAGGCAAAGTTACAGCGGGAGTCCACGTCTCTCTCACCTCCCATGAGCCCACTGTGCTTTAACAGACCCCTTAAAGTGTGCGGTGAGTTTGGCGGGGGCTAATTGAGAACAAATAGGGGAAAGTCACCTGACAGAAGGCAATGCCTCATAGCAATATGATTGGATATGACTGGTTATGATTGATTGTGACTGGTTCATGCAATAAATCCCGCCTTGTGTTCATTAGCATTCTACGCTTGCAAATAAGAATGAACAATATAATGGCGTTAATGGGAAGACTATTTTTAAAATAATAAGTAAACAACTCATGCACTTAGATATAACCTCTTTGTTACATCAAAATAAGACTTAAAATTGTACAAAAACATGATATGTGGGAGTTTTTTAGTGAGTAATCAGCTTTAAAGTAAATCTCTGTGTCTGTGACCAATATTTACCAAGCTTTGATGACTAATGATCCGAATTTTTTTTTTTTTTTAAAGAAGTTAACTATTAAAAAGAAAAGCTGGTCTATCTATTAATTGTTCTTTCATTCTATCTGTTGTTCTTTTTTTTGGTTCTATCATTCAATTGTTCTATCTATTGGTCTGCATATTGTGGATTCTCTCCCTCTCAGTGTATTTCAGTTTTTTAGTGAGTAAAAGTCAAGCAGAGGTCAGTTTTTCTCCATGAATATATCTATAAATGTCAGGGGATGCACGGCCCATAAAGCCCTTTTGAAGTTGTGCATCAGAGGGAATCTGTGGCTTATATCTGAACACTTGTTTTTAATGGAGCAAAGCTAGATCAATGTTCATTGGACAAAAGGCTTTAAACATTATTGGACATTGGGCTTTCGGTCAATGTATTTTTTGTCCCACCTGGAAGCTTGGCTTCTTTGTATAATGATCGAGGGAGCTTTCAAATAGACCGGACTTTAACAAATGGTCAATAATGAAACGCTGGTTTATGTGACTGACAGCGATTCAAATGTAAAAGCATTGCTGTTGAAATCAGAATGCTCATGCAGCCTCAAAGATACAGATGGAGTTAATGCAATCTGTCAGAACAGATTTATTTTAGCTTTTATTATCTGGTATTTTGTCTGGTAGGTTTTTTAAGCATTGCAGTTTTGAGCTTGATCAATTATTTAGGCAAGTAATTTCACTGTTTGGTCCATGGGTGTCATTTTTTATTAAAAAAATGGTAAAAAAGGAGGTTGTGATGTCACAAAATGGCGAAGGTTTAGCTCATGTGTATAGAGTGCTGCAGCCATGACGTCAAAACCCAGAAGACTAATTCGCCATGGGTCGCTTGAGGTTTTTATATTGAAGTTTTTCAATTTAAAGTAAAACAAGGCCTGTGGTAAATATAAATTGATGATGCTTTACCCTTCAAGAAAAAAAAATTACACACAACCATAATGAAAACACTATGGGACAGATTTACAGGTGCATCTCGATAAATTAGAATGTCGTGGAAAAGTTCATTTCAGTAATGAAGTCTTTGGTTCTTTTAATTGTGATGATTTTGGCTCACATTTAACAAAAACCCACCAATTTCAACAAATTAGAATATGGTGACATGCCAATCAGCT
>JAHKKF010516226.1:4859-23850 GCA_019740295.1 Labeo calbasu
CTTATCATTTTTTGGTGCAAATACATTAAAGTAACTTGACATTATCATTGAAGACCAGCAATAATAATTTTCATTTTGATTACATAATAATAGCAATACATACATGTCAAAGTCAGACATGCCCCTTTGCCAGCTGTGATGCCTGATTGCTGGTTTAAACTTGGCCCAGGTTTTTAAAAGATTTTTGGCTCAGCACACCTTAATAGCTTCAACAACTGATTGCCAATTAAGTTTAGAATACAATGAATTTAGGCCCAAATTATGCAGAACTGTAATTGCTGCCAATTTTTCTATGTATAAACTGTAATAAAATATGTTTTCGTAGTTTGTGTTGTCCCTTATCAGTGCAAAATTATCACAGATTAAAAAGGATTCATGCCAATATTGTCCAAAACCCCACTTTTCTAGGGCGTTTCCAAACTTTTGGAGGACAGTGTATTTTAAAACATAAAAACTATCCAAAATTTTATTTTCATCGAATAAAGGAGACAAAATATTATTGCAGACTGCTGTACATGCCCCTACTACAGAAGCATTTGTGTATGGTTGCCAGACATCAAGAGATCAAATCCCCAAGTCAGAATTTTCTTTTAAAAGGATACATTTTCTGCCCGGTGTTTTGCTTAATTTGTGTGTGTGTGTGTGTGTGTGTTTTCCCTATATAACTTTATTTTAGTTTTAGCAATTTTAGTACTTATTTCAGTTATTTGCCAAGGTAATATTTTTAATTTTCATTTCTATTGTTAAGTTTTATCTAATATTTATATTTTCAGATTTGTTTAAATTAGCAGTAACTTAGTGTTAATTTCATTAATGAAAATTATGACGAAAAAGCTTTTTTCTCCCTATGACTGAAATGAGACAATGATGAAACAACAATAAGGTCAATAAACGACGACTATAGCGGTTTCCATCACCCTGTTTTTATGTGCATTTTGAAGTATCGCATCAGAAACGAGTGATGAGACGTCACATTTTGAATAAAAATCCTTTAATTTGCAAAAAAGATTTTACGCTCGCTTGAGGTGGTTTTTGACGAAAAAGGGTTAATATGAATAATGGGAGATGGAAAGCATTTGCCGAATAAATTCCTCCATACGCATCAAAAAAGTCATGTGACTTTGTTTCAGTTTATCAGGAAGAGACGATTTTGTTCTCTTTGACTTGTTGGATGGAAACGGTGCTTATTCGCAAATGTTTTATGTGGTATTCCAATTTTTGCACATAAGTTAAATTTGCAACTTTGGATGGAAACCCCGCTTATGACTAAATAAACGTGCAATATCTTTGACGAGAACTTTTTGCTGTGAAAAAAAGGAGACAAAATTTTAGCTTTCATGTGTGTGGTTGCCAGATAACAAGACTTCAAATCCTCAAATCAGAGCTTCTTTGTTAAAAAGCTAGATTTTCTGCCTGATGTTTTGCTTAATTTTTGAGTGTTTGTTATAGTTTTTTCCCCCTAAAAACTATATTTCAGTTGTAATAATTTTGCACTTTTTCCCAAGCGTTTTGTTTTTGCAATCTGGCAACCATGCGCTTGCTCTCGCTTTTTATTATGGAAGTGCCGACGATGATCTGAAAACACAGACAAACAAATAAGAGTTTAGTGAGATCTATGTGAGATGTTCGGTTTAAATAAAAGTATCATTCAGCCTGTCTGTGTTCCGTCTCGACTATTTTGTTTGCAGTTGTGGTTGCTGAATAAATACGCTTATTCAAATGCTGTTGTTTTAATAGAGAAACATTTTTGCAATTTGGAATTACTGGAAGTACTATTAGGATTTTCACTGTTACAAATTTTTTTTGTGTCTTTCTACCAGTTTTCATGATGTAGACAGAAAGTACGTATCTAAGTCTTTGATAGGAACTTATGTAATAAATAGCTTATAATAAATCAGTGCACTAGATGACTTAAAATAAACCTTAATTAATAGAATGACTTCACATTCTATTCATTTGTGCTTCTTTTTGAAAGTGCAATACCTGAAATGTAAAAATAAATTTCTACAGACAACAATCATTGCGATTATATGATAAAATGTACGTTTTCACTGACTAGACATTCAGTTGACTAAAGTCTAGGCTGTAACTAACTGTAGTGTCTCTATCATACTTGAAGAATCTGTTTCATTACCTTGTGGGATTCTTTTTGTCCTCCTCTGAAATGAGGAACCACACAAACTCAGCATAGCTCATTCTTCCTTCTCTCTGCACAGAGTTTCCCCTAGAAGAAAGAAACTTGTATCATAAGTAACACGTATACCACCCAAAATCCTGGATACCACCTTATTTCTCCTCAGCAGCTCCTACCTTGTGACAGCTCCTGAGAACAGCCTCTCAATAATTCTGCTTGATGAGGCTTTCCAAAGAAGAACACAAAGCAGATACACATCAAAAGCCATTTCTCAGTACCAATGGAAAACTGAATGAGGTTCATCTAAAGTAGCAACATAAGGCATAGTTTACCCAGAAATGAACTATACTTTAAACAGCACTAAAAGCTAACAAATGGGACTTATCCTGCGCAAACACAGGTTCACTGTGTACTTACCGTGGTCGTTGTACCTGGCCAGATCCTTGGGGTCGATGAAGAGGTCATGGTCAGTGTCCAGCTCCCAGAACTTACAGTAAATGACATAGAAGTGCTCATAAGAGAAATAATCTGTGATTTGATTAATATCGTCCTCTTCTTCCAGCAAGGCGAGAGTCTGGTGAGAGAAAAAGAGAGTGGCTTTTGATAAAACAGCAACTTCATGTTTTAGAAACTGAATCGAATGGATTGAAAGTCTAGAGTTATGGTGGAATTTAATGGTGTTCACCTGAAGAAAGTTGCTTCTCCTGAGCTCTGTCATGTTGATTTTGCCTGTCCAAGAGCGATTAACTGTGTAAAATATTCTTTGAATCACCTGGAGGGTAGAGAAAGGACATCATGGAGTTGAGGACATTGCTTATTCTCCAAAACACTGACACGCAAAGGAATTTTATTCTGTTTGAAAACACTCCATCTTTGAACAATAGATAATAAAAAGAACTGACTACTTTGGGGACATGATCCAAAGAAGTCTTTGAAGCCGTTACAAGTTCTCTTCAAGTTCTACATCATACTAACTATGACATCCAAATATATAAAGCCTAAATGATTAAACAAGCTCCAAAAGCAATAATCTCTACATAATGGCATCTAGACAAATCCTAACAGCTACCAAGAGCTGATAATTTACATTTTAATGAAGCCACATTTGACAAGAAGAGACATTTTGCAGAGCGAATGTGCACATCAGGAGTGTCGCAGTACACCAGTATCGACGATAACCGTGATATTTAAAAAATATATAAATATAAATACTGACATTACATTAATTCTGCTTTTACAATAATATTGTAATAACCCAGAGTCAGTATCGCAGATGTGCACCTAAACACTTGTCACCACCCATCACAAAATCATGCTGAAGATGACAGACGAACGCCAGACTTTCCAACTGCATCCAATAAAAAAAAGCATTATTTACTAGATAGTTCTTACTTACTCTCATGTTGTTTTAAACCTGTATGACTGACTTTCTTTTGTTAAACACACACGAAAAAAACAGATTAGTCAGAAAGTGAATTATAGGATTGAAGCCGACAAGCTCCTAAAGACAAAAAAAGCACCATAAAAGTCACCCACATGACATTTGTACTATATTCCAAGTTCTCTAAAGCCATATGATAGCTTTTTGTGAGAAACAAAACTAAATTTAAGACTTGAATTTTCTTTTCCTTCCATCACATCTCTGAAATCTCAAGCCATACAGGTTTGAAATGACACGAGGGTGAGTAAATGATCACACAGTTTTCCATTTCTTTATTAAACTGTTCCTTTAAGAGCTGATCATTCCAATAGTTCCATCTGCTTGTAGGTACAGTACAGTCGTCTAGTGATTGGTTGCATACTGAGTTATATCTAGCCCTGTGGTGACAAAGGCCCCATGCTTCGGACTCCAACAGAAGCAGTGACATCAGTGTGGATTAACATGCATTTCCTGGTAGATCAGTCCTCCTAGGAGAGACTGGTACCGGGGTGTGTCAGCCAGTGCACCAGAGCAAGGAAGTGTCTAAATATGGGGTTGTGCAAGACCAGGGTCAGTGGCCTGTTGGTGGCATCCGTGTTTCCGTGATGTCAGGCCACTTTGACGCCGTTACCCTTCCCACCCCCTCCGCAGCACGTGTTGCAGCTGTCCCACAGACAGACAGACAGACGGACGCACCGGGCTCCACATCTCACTGTTCCGACGCTCCAGCAGCTCAGCTCAGATCGCTGGATCTGACTTACCGTAAACACTTTAGTAAGCTAACGAGCTTTCAAACTCAAAACCGAAATATTGAAGCAATGCTACTAATAGACATTCCAGGTGCCAGGCTGATGATTAACCCAGGACAAAGCAAAGTCATGTTCCTGCTGACAGTAGCTGACACTAAAATAGTTGTGGAACGATGTTTAAAAACAATCGAAGAATTTTAAAGCGTGTTCCAATGACAACAAAACCGCCATTCCTGTAATCTTATCCACTTGAAATAGCTCCTGCCGGTGTCACTGAGCTCTTAATAAAGTTACTTACTGTTGTGATGTACCGGGAATGGAATTCAGGAGCATCTTTTAAAAACGTCAGGCCTGGATGAGTGTCCACGATGTCCTAATCAAAAAATACAAAGTGAGATGATTCTACAAAGCTCCTTCTGAATGCCTAAAAAGAAGTTCTTTTAAATCAAATAAATTCATGTCCCAATCACAGTTTCCTGGTTAAATAAACATTACTTGCACTATCAGAAAAGAAAAACAATTCTATTTTATATTTTTACATGAACAATGTAATCAATATTTATTAAAGCCAAGTACAAATTTCAGAACTCAGGAAGGTACCGATTTTATTTATGATCTTACGTTCAGGTATTATATAGTTAACTTGTAACTATTTTTTTGAATTTTTCGGATTATCCGTCATCAAAGCTCAGTAAATACTGGTCACAAACATGGAGATTTACTTTAAATTTCACCAAGCTGATTACTAAAAACTTCTACAGATCATGTTTTCGTGCGTTTTTAAGTCTTATTTTGATGTAAAACACAAAGAAACGCTTTATCTACATTTGAGCTGTGTACTTATTTGTTTAAAATAGTCTTTCCATTAACGCCAATATAATGTTCATTCAGACTGATTCGCCAATGTGGAACACGCACGAAGAGGCGGGATTTATCGTATGAATATATCACAGACGAACATAACCAATCATCCGATCATATCTCGTTTGGACGTGACTTTTCACCATTCATTCTCAATTACCCCCCAACAAACTCACCGCACTCTTTAGAGGGTCTGTTAAAACTCAATGGGCTCAGGGGAGGCGAGCGAGACGCGGACTCCCACTGTAACTTTACCTGCTGGTGTCGTTGTTGGACAATGTTTCTTTACAAAAAACGAGTGATTTATACACTTTTTAATGTTAGATTTTTTTATATATTATTTCTGTACTACAAATTTTTCTGCCTCCCTTGCCTCTTTGAAGGAAACACCTCTCATATAAATATATACATTTATAAACGCATTGTTTTTCACAGTGTGGCAGAGCAATTAAAACCCACACAGGAATTACGTGAAACATCTGATTAAATCTGATTCCAATGAAGTATTGTAGTTGAGGTCAAAAGTTCACATCCCCCTTTCAGAATCTGCAAAATGTTAATTATTTTACCAAAAGGCATGTTATTGTTTATTTAGTACTGACCTGAATAAGATATTTTACATAAAAGATGTTTACATATAGTCCACAAGAGAAATAGTAGTTGAATTTATAAAATGACCCCGTTCAAAAGTTTACATACACTTGATTCTTAATACTCTGTCATTACCTGAATCAGCTGTGTTATTTTTTTTTGTTTAGTGATAGTTGTTCATGAGTCCCTTGTTTGTCCTGAACATTGCCTGCTGTTTTTCAGAAAAATCCTTCAGGTCCCACAAATTCTTTGGTTTTCCAGCATTTTTGTGTATTTGAACCCTTTCCAACAATGACTGTATGATTTTGAGATACATCTTTTCACACTCAGGACAACTGAGGGACTCATATGCAACTATTACAGAAGGTGCAAACGCTCACTGATGCTCCAGAAGGAAAAACCATGCATTAAGAGTCGGGGGTGAAAACTTTTGAACAGAATGGAGATGTGTACATTTTTCTTATTTTGCCTAAATATCATATTTATTCATTTAGTACTGCCCTTTAGAGGCTACAAAAGATACTTACATGTTTCCCAGAAGACAAAATATGCTAAATTTACCCTGATCTTCATGCATGGTTTCTCCTGCAATGTAAACTTTTGAACAGGATCAAATTTTATAAATTCAACTATTATTTTCTCTTGTGGACTATATGTAAACATCTTTTCTGTGAAATATCTTATTCAGGCTAGTACTAAATAAACAATAACATACATTTTGTATGATCCCTCTTATTTTGGTAAAAGAATTAACATTTTGCAGATTCTGAAAGGGGGATGTAAACTTTTGACCTCAACTGTTTAAAGGTGCAAGTTTAAATGCTTTTTCTCCATCAGTGACTTTCTTTGTTTAAGCCATTTGTAATTTGCACATTGCAATTTATTGTGTGTGTGTGTGTGTTGTTTAGTAAAGGTAATGTGCAATTTCTGTCAAGCGGTGGTTAAACTAGGGTCAGAGCATGTGAAACTAATTCAGACCCACAATACCACAAATCATGTTGTTTATAGTTAAGTTTGAAGTTAAGGCCAAGAAGTTGCAGGAGGTCTTTATTTATTCATTATCATGACTTTTTATCTACTTTTAGTTATCAGTGATGCAGTTACTACTAAAAGTTTGACTTTCCACAGTTAAATGCACTGTTACAATGTTCTAACCTGTAACAGAGGGATGAAATCTTCTTGTTCCAGGTAATTGCAGCCTGGTTTGGCCAGCAAGTAAACAAACTTGGATGCATCATCATAGCAGCTGTGTAATAACCTGTGAAGAAGAATTAGGGCAGATGCCTTACAAAATTACAAACACAAAAGCACCTTTTTGCATGGAAAGTGATATGTGTGCTGACACTTACTTTCTCCATGTTGCAATGAATGAGTGAACAGAAACAAAACCTGTCCTCTCTCCACCAGCGCAAATAAACATCGGTGCTTTCCAATAGAGGGGACACCCGCATGCCTGTGAAAAGAAACGCATGAATATGCTGTTTTTGTTGTATTTTTAAAATGGCACTGACATAAAAAACCCTATCCACTAGTTACAAAAATAAATGTATATACGTATTTTTAGTATTACTTCTATTCTGTAAAAAAGAAAAAGATAAGATCCTCTTTAAGGGTCCAAATATCTGATTCGAGTGTAAACGTCCAGATGGGTTATTCTATTGATATTTCTTCATTTTATGATATGTTTATATAATATTAAAAATGTGAGAAGATAAAATCAAATGTTGTTATGGGATGGCATCCATCAAGGCGCCATGGAAATACAATTTGGCAAGCACATCTGAGGATGAGGACCTCGTAAAACAAGTGTCAGTTTACATGTTCAGAACTGTCAATCCAAGACTACTTAGAACGGTTCCGAGATTATGAATCTCATTTTACGCAAAACAATTCGCAATTCATATGCACCTTTGCGATCTTCCCCATTTCATAAATGTCAGCTTTCTCCTCCTCGAACTCTGTGAAGGCCGCCTCGATTTTGGCAATGGCCTCGTCATAGTTGGCTGCACAGTTTGGAAGGCCTTTGGGGAAGTAGAAGCGTGGAATGTTTATGGAGGAGGGTGGGGGTGTGGCCACTACTTTGGCTGGCGGAGGGCTGGGCGGCCGTGGGGTTGGCGAGGAGGGCGCAGGTGCTAGAGTTGGAGGAGGTGTTCCAGGTTTCTTCTCAGGCTGGATCTAGTGGGACAAAGAGAGAGACAATTAGAGAAAGGACCTCCATTGGTTTGACAACTTTAAGGCCAAGTTGGTTGTTTGATTGTTTACAAGGCCTTAAAGACATTTAGCTGAAGAGGACGATATGAGTGGCATTCTGAAACAGATCTCAAAAGACAAGGTACGACGCTCAGCTCAAAGCAAAAAGTGCATATGAGATATGGTGTTGATAGAGATGATGAATAAACTCCCAGATGCTTCACGGTGCCATAGAAGAACCTTTTTTGTCCAAATGGTTCCATAAAGAACATTTAACGTCTGAATAACCTTTCTGTTACACAAAAGTTTCTTTGTGGCGAAAGAAGTTTCTTCAGATTATGAAAAATTAAGAAAGAGATGGTTCTTTAAAGAACTTTTGACTGATTTGTTCTTTGTGGAACCAAAAATGGTTCTTCTACGGCATCGTTTTGAAGAACCTTTTAAGCACCTTTATTTTTAAGAGCGTATGATGTGTTCTTACCATGCAAACTTCAAAATAACTGCCATATATTTGCATGCAAAGATGTATAAGAACCAGCAAGAACATTTTAGCAATGACTTCAACCAGTATTGAGTATATTGAGAAAACATCAAAGCACCACATATTTTTTATATTTAGTGCACATCAAGTGTTCAGCATCATGTCCAAGCTATTCAGATTACTTGAAATATATGTAGCATTGCGCAGTATCAAATTGAAGTAAATATTGTCTTTAAAGTTTTCCATGACGCCAAAGAGACGCTTAATCTGCAGCAGTCTTTTGGAGGACTTTGTGTGAAATTTTCTCCCGGTACTTGCCGTGCGAGGATGCTGGCTCTCATTCTGATAACGTATTCGAAGTGATGAAGTGAGGTGGATTATCAGTAAAACCATAGCCGGCCTCATCAACTTTCCTGTCAATGTGATGACAAGAACTTCTCAGCAAAAATAAGACAGATATTTTCCATCTAACCCTGCTGCCCTCATCAAAACAAGCCGAAGGCTTCATTTCCAGGGTATTTTTTACTTCGGTTTCCCACTATATTTATTTCTCGCTGATCCAATGGTGATGGTGAGCGATTTGTGCTCAGCTCTCAATGATTAGGACAAGTCGCATCCAAAACACTATATGCATAGAGTCTAATTTCGCAGGCCTGACACTGACAGCTGATGACTCTTTGCTTGTCTTTTGAGACAGGACCTTGCAGCACCAAGGTTAAACTTCTAATAACAAGCTGTGGAAATGTCTAACACATTCTATACATAGTCCTGACATACTGTTCTTATTCTGGTCTCTGGGCAAAACCCTAGAGTCACAGTGTATACCTAAGGCAGCTTATTTCTGAACACCACAGTCTTACTGTCAATCAAACCGAAAGTGAGCTGTTGAAGTGTGACTGAATTTTGAAAAACTCCACTGCAAGTGGAGCAGGCCTGCATGGAGGTACTGAAGAGAGCAGCTGTGGCCTGTCCCGTCCGGTCCCGTCCCATTCCATCTACTCCCTCCCCCCTCTTTGAAGCTCCTGTACGCAACACTTGGACACTGTATTCCTGCCCTGCCTCACCCCCTTCCACTGTCCTATTAATAAACACTCTGGTATCTGCCTGTGAATAGTTTGTCTTGTCTGGCATGTGAGAGTTAGACACGGCATTCTTTGCTGAACTACAGAGGTTGGCTACTGACCTGGGCTTGCTGGAAAGACTTGAGCCTTTTCTTGAACCGTGACGGAAGAACAAAGTCACAGCCTCGGGCCAAAAAGGCCAGTTCGCCCCGCAAGTCGGGATCCTCCCTCAACGAGGCCTCCTTGATCATCATATTGGCAATGTCAAAGGATTCAAAAAGTAAGAAACGAGAAAAAGCCACTGAAAAAAGAAAATGGACAAGCTACTCCTACAGTATGTCCCACGGGACTTCCGTCAAGGAGGATCAGCTTCCGTTTAAGAACTCCGTTCTGGCCGATGTCCCTTGAACGCTCTTTCTCCCAGTGGTCCGCTCACTTCGAAACTCTCATTTGCCAGGTTTTGTCCAGGGATGCAAGGTGGATGTGTTTTGACGCACAGAGCAAATCCAAGAATCGTGCCTGCTACTGTGACAGCTGGAATCCAGGAGCATTGTACCAAAGAGGCCAGGCCGCCAGCCTCCCGATTGCTTTTCGAAACTACAAAACACAAAATCTCAACTCAAGTCCATAGCCAACGGGTTCCCAGCCCTGCGAAACATGAGCCGCTCTGGGGTCTGCCTCCCGGTCCAGTCCCCTCTCTCTCTCTCCCTCTGTGCCCGTCCTGTCCTGATGAGCAGGGGGCCGAACGCACCAATACGGAGGGGAGGGGGATCAGCTGTGTCAAATGTCCGTATGGGTGAGCAGGTTGTATTATGGGAATGGAAGCCCCCTCCCACCCCCAAACAGAAAGGCTAAAGTTAGCCGGTGCACAGATGAAATGAAAATTGCTCGATCAAGACTTTGTTTACGTGCAGAGGAAGGCAGAGAGAGAGGGAAGAGAGCTTAGAGGACCAGGCCCCTGCGATATTCGGCTCCCGAGGGTTCATGGGGTGCACTTGGGGAGTGGAGTAATAGGACGAGTCAGAAATGTTCCATGGCACTGCACCCACAGCATAATAACATTAATGTCTGGAGTGCACAGAGCTTCCTCTCTGCTCTAGAAAGTTTCCAACTAACCGACAAATGAACTCCATACTCGAGTCAGGCGATGCCCAAGTGGTCCACTACAAGAATAATAGCACTGATGAGTCATGGCACTGCGTCAGCAACTCAAGTAAAAAGTGCACACTAGATCATCTTGATCTACTGACCTAAGTTAACTAATCACTAAATCAGTTATGAATTTGTTCTTTATTTGTAAATTAGCAGGAGCTGTAAATCCAAATGACAATGGCATCAGCACAATAATGATAATGTACTGAATTGTTGCTGCTGTTGTAGATTACTGCTGCTGCTGCAAAGCAAGTACAGGAACTTGCTACTGTCTATACATACGCCAATACAGTGTTGTGAGTATTTAAGACATACTGCTGCTGCACAAATAGCATGTATAATAACCCAGCTCATCTATACAGGTGGAGCTGGGGAGGTGGAGGGTTTCAGAGGAACTGCAAAATGCTCTAGTGAATTCTAACCAGCCATTTAAATGTAAAGCAGCAAGCTCATTGGCTGCGTATGCAACATGAACTAATCGGCTTGTGCCGAGTAATGTAACGTTGTGAATATCATCAGTTTGCGCCACCTAGAGTTTCATGACATAACTCTGCATTTTTTTATAAACCAGTTTTTCCTCAACCTTTGTGACTCCAAGGCCCCCCACTATTCACAGCAATATTTAAAGGCCCCCCATGAATTTTCCAGTTGTTTGGGATTTACTTGATATTTCCTGATAAGGATTGATGATAAGGATTTATTTGACCCAGAGTTTCTATCTTTGTGCAACTAGACAAATTTATATTTATCATACAATAACTTTATATGATTTTTCAGGCCTAGAAATAACGCTTTTAAAATCAGACTACCTCATATGTGACCCTGGACCACAAAAGTAGTATGGGTATATTTGTAGCAATAGCCAAAAATACATTGTATGGCTCAAAATGATCAATTTTTCTTTTATGCCAAAAATCATTAGGATATTGAGAATATAAAGATCATGAAACAAAACTTAATTTTTGATTAATAATACGCATTGCTAAGAACTTTATTTGGACAACTTTAAAGGGGTCATCGGATGCCCATTTTTCACAAGTTGATTCTTGATTGTCTTAATGAAAAGTCTATAATATACTTTGGTTAAAAATTCTCAATGGTAGTGTAAAACAACACCCTTTTTACCTTGYCAAAATCAGCTCTGCAAAAATCATCTCATTCTGGTCGAGGCTGCTTTAAATGCAAATGGGCTCTGCTCGCCCCGCCCCCTCTTCTCTCTGTGGAGTGACGAGCCTGTTTACTTTAGCCGCTAAACTTGCTAACTAGCACATTATTAGGAAAGGCGATCGCAAAGATTCATAAAAAAAACCCTTATACTCACTTCTGATGTAAGTGAAGCTGGATCACGAATGATTTGCGCAAACATAGACGGATATATGTAGATCGAGAGGCGCATTCCCTTCACAAGCAAATGTAATCCACTGCATCTTCAGCGGCTCAGATGTGTCGATTTGAAAAAGGGGATATTATTTTTACAGATTAATTAAAAACCACTGCTTTTTTATCATTATAGGGTAAATTTGTACATACACTGCCAACACACATTAACGTTCAAACAACATAGTACCAACAACTTAGCATCCGTTGACCCCTTTAAAGTATTTTGATTTTTTTGCACCCTCAAATTTCAGGTTTTCATATAGTTTTATCTCAGCTGCTATCCTAACAAACCTTACATCAATGGAAAGCTTATTTATTCAGCGTTCAGATTATGTAAAAATCTCATTTTATGACTGGTTTTGTGGTCCAGGGTCGCATATATCCTTAAACGACAGTGGGAACTTGAAAAAAAGCTGTTTAATTAGAAGTAAATAAAGAAGAAATATCTTAATTTTAGTTTTAGCCAATTTTTATGCTTTTTTGTCATATGTCAACTTTAGGTCCCCTTGGAAGTTCACTGAGGCTCTCAAGTGGGACCGGGCCCTCTGGTTGAGAGCCAGTGCTGCAGATTCATCATACATCGATTACTACGTTATCTAGAGTTAACTGTTGACCATTTGGCCTAATCCTGGACTGTTCCCTTCTTTGAATCTTATCTCAGAGTTGTTGTCAAAGCAACAGCTCCATTAGCTCAATCCTGCTCAGCAGTAAATTTAACAAAAACAGGAATACATCATGGCTTTAGAAGCAGCTGGAAGACTCTCCTATTGATCCATTGTTATGAGAACTCCCTTTTGATCCAGGAAAAATGCTTTCATATTGTTATAAATTATAAACGCATGAATGAATGAATAAATAAATGTCTGCTTCAATAAGCTTGAAAAAAACTTCACACTCATTTTCCATACTCCCCTTTTCTGGGATCCAGCCCATGTTTGTGTAAACAGGTTTTAACGGCTAGTCGAACATCCATTACACCTGTGTGAACTAAAAAACTGGGAACTAAAAAGGTATAGTGACACCTAGTGTCAGTGTTTTTAAATGATCTATCTTTCCAGAAATTCACACATCGTGGTGTGTGGTTCATATTGACAGACAGCTGGGTTAATCAGCGCCATGTTTACATTTTATCCGCACAAATAAACCATTGAACTTTTCAAGAAGAAAAAAAGCTGTGGTAATGGAGCTGAACTCTTTGCGTAACTAAGCTCCAATGGCCAGCAGATCTTCTCTCCTTTCCTTTAAGCCTTATAAATAACACCCGCTGTACAGGAGGCCTCCTGACATTTCAGCTGTACATAGCAATCCCAGCATTCCCTGTTCTGTCTCCAGCAGCTGTTAGGAGAATATCAAACGCATCAAGATTCCTCTGTGGGCAGGGCAGAGGCACATAAAGAGGCCTGCCTGCTGCTAACACCATTAGCCTCATCTAGTGCAAAGGCAGGCCATTGAAGGATGAGAAGCGATGCATGCACAGTTCCAAGTGGTTGTAATGAAATACTTATTCTTGTGTAGACCAATTCTTAGGCTCAACAACAAACCTGCTGTAAATAGAACATTAATGAACTTATCTTCCATGAAACATGAAACCTCAGAATCAGATTATAGTTAGCATGCTTCTGACTCATACTGTATTCTAGCACACTAGGGAGCTAGTATGGAAAATGACACAGGCCGAACTCAAACCTGTGTTCCCACGGGAGCACTACTCCCATTATGGTTCATGTGTGCATACACGCTACGGCTGCACCACGGCCAAGGCTGCAGTTAGAAATCCTAGTCCTCCATCTTTTTTTAAGTGAAGTTCAGACAGGGACAAGTCTTGGTGGATGGTTCACATGTGCCAACACGTGGCATGATTTTGTGCGGCCGACGCAACTTCAGACAACGTTTTCCAATGTCACCATTATTACAAAACTGAACCACCTCTGGATCAAAGCCTCATTATCTCTATTGTCTCTTAATTTTTTATTCTTTGTGATTAGCTTCTGTTCTTTGTTATTATTACTCCCTATGTTCTTATATATTGTATCTCATTTATTTGAGCTGAATTACATAAATTCTTGTGATATTTTGTCTGCAGTAAATCAAATGTTAGGTTCACCAATGTGTTATGACCTAATGTACTAAATTTCTCTTGAGTCAAAGCACAAAGCTAGTTTTTGAGTGATGGTAAGTTTACTTTTCTGTTAATATGCCTTGTTACATAAACTCAGCTTAGATAAATGTAAGTCTGGTTCTTCACACAATACTATCGTATAGTTTCAGAAGCACCTTTTCATAGTCAAATCAATTTTTACAAATAAAATGGGTTTGACATTTAGAAGTAATAATACACTGTTTATTTTTAGAGTAATACATTTTAATAAATAAATATTTGTGGTAAAGCAGTGCTGGGCGTTTTGACAAAAAATTTACATCAAGGTTTCCCTTAGGATTCTGGAGGTTTCAAAGTTTATCACGTTTTTGTCCACCTTGCTGTGTCTTTTTATGAATCAGAAGGCACAGTTGCCGAACCACTGCATTTTAATCACTATCCAAACAAACATGCTACATGTAGCATGAGCAGGTTTTCACGTAAATTAGATAGGATAATTTCAAAATTTACAGCAAAAAGAGAATTGTCTCACTGTAGCTTTGTGAAATTATAATACATAATGTATGAAACAAAACATTAATGCACATTAAAGTAGAAGTCCACTTCCAGAACAAAAATTGACAGATAATGTACTCACCCCTTGTCATCTAAGATGTTCATTTCTTTTTTCTTCAGCCGTAAAAAAAATAAAGTTTTTTGAGAGAAAATTTTCAGGATTTTTCTCCATATAATGGACTGATATGGTGCCCTGATTTTGAACTTCCAAAATGAAGTGTAAATGCAGCTTCAAATGATCCCAAAAGCAGTTGTAAATGATCCCAGCCGAGGAAGAAGGGTCTTATCTAGCGAAACAATCAGTTATTTTCTTTTTTTTTTAACTTCTTTTTTTGGGCTTTTTATGCCTTTTATTGTGATAGGACAGTAGAGAGATGATAGGAAAGAGAGGGGGGCGGGATCGGCAAAGGACCTCGAGACGGGAATCGAACTCGGGTCACACAGTGAGCACAGTTGAGCTATATGTTGACGCACTAATCACGAGGCTAGTGGTGCGACGATTGGTTATTTTCTTTTTTTTTCGGTTCATAACAGTTGAAAAATGTTGAAAAATTCCCATCCTATGTTTTCCCCCTACCTTTTTTGTTAAGGGTGTTTGATCTTTTTTGCATGTTCACTTTGCACAGACTGGGTCGGTACTTCTGCAGTGATGTAGGATGATTTTGAAATGATTTTTCAAGTTGAGGGAGAAAATACGATTGGAGTTTTTCAACATGCCCTAACTGTCTTGAACCAGAATACACAGAGTTCAGGAAAAGCAAGACAAGACGAGCGTTTGAGATTAAAAAGTATTTAAATTGTATTTTTTAAATGAAAATAACCAATTGTTTCGCTAAGACCCTTCTTCCTCAGCTGGGATCATTTACAACCACATTTGGGATTGTTTGAAGCCGCATTTAAACTGCATTTTGGAAATTCAAACTCGGGGCACCATATCAGTCCATTATATAGAGAAAATCCTGAAATGTTTCCCTCAAAAAAAACATAATTTCTTTATGGCTGAAGAAAGAAAGACATGAACATCTTGGATGACAAGGGGGTGAGTACATTATCTGTAAATTGTTGTTCTGGAAGTGGACTTCTCCTTTAATGTATGAAACAAAAACAGCAGGCAACCTGAATGAGACTCTGTGTCAAATTCACTCTCTGCCAGCAGGTGGCGCTTATGGAACAGCAGCAATGCAGAGTTTCCTTGGTTACTACTGTAAATAAAGCAGTACTGCATTTTTAAATATTACATTAGTATGCATTATACGGAGGAAAGATAAAAAAAAAAACATCTAAACTTTTCAGAAGACAGTCAGTTCCTCTCAGAGATACATTCATATGAATCCCCACCCCCAATTCAGTATTTAGGATTTTTTTTCCAATATTTTGCGCATCATGAACAGTGAGCTGATCTGTAAGCTACAGTGTTTTCTCCTCTTTGCGTCTCTGGCAGTTTACAGTTCGTTTATTTGCCCAGTTAAAGAATTAGTTGCATGTTATTAATAGTTCTAAAAACTCTCCAACCATTAGTCAGAAGCGTATGCAGTTAACATGCAATTGACGACGCTATGTTGCTTAGCCACTTTTTACTTTTTAAACTCACACCATGCACGTAATTCAAACCGACTGAGCACTATGGAAGAATAAAAAAAATTATTTGAGAAAAAAATGACAAGCAGTGATCATGTTTTCCAGGAGATGTGCCTTTGTGTTCTACTTAACAGGCCAAACTAATCACGTGAGCTACTACAAGAGGGTCGAGCACACTCTGTATGAAGTAGTAGGAAGAATCCTAGGGCTTGTGTATTTTTAGTTGATTACAATTCTTGCAAAGATATGATGCCTGACAAATCACGGCAGAATGCCAAGAAACACTAAGGCAGGCTTGGAATGTACTGTCCTCTGCTGCAGGACAATATAAATACAAGAGTGTCACCTTGCCTGGTGGGGAACTGTGGAACCAGCGGCACTTGTTCTGAATCCAGGGTTACATTCTGAAGACCTTTACTGAGTTCCTCCTCCATTGTTGGCATAACTATTTTTAATATTGTAATCTCCTTGACTCCAAGCCTTGCACAGTGATAGCTGAGAAATGCATAATATGTTGATCTAAATGTGCTTCAATTAATACTAACATACTATTAGAACAGCTGGAATATTCCAGAGTGTAGGTAATAATAAATATAAGGCATAATATATACGCTACCATAAAAACGTTTGGGATTGGTGAGATATTGTACGTTTTGCTCGTCAAGGCTGCATTTATTTGATCAAAAATACAGTAAAAACTGTAATATTTTGAAATATTTTTATAATTTAAAACAACTGTTTTTTTATTTGAATGCATTTTGGAATGCAATTCATTCTTGTGATGGCAAAGCTGAATTTTCAGCAGCCTTTAACATGACGTGATCCTTCAGAAATCATTCTAATATGCTAATTTGGCTATCTTATTATTATCAATGTTGAAAACTGTTGTGCTGCTTAATATATTTGTGGAAACCGTGATACTTTTTTATACAAGTAAATTATAATATAAAAAACATAAATTATGATGACGCGCAACAGGTAAATATTTACCGTAGGTAAACAGTCATGGTCTATCTTTGGAGGCATTTAGTGGGGCTGCATTATGAAACAGCTTCTGGGTGCTAAAGGAGAGATGGGCTTGTCAGTGCTAGCATACGAGTGGATTCGCTGAGACCAGCAGAGCTGTGTAACGCTGGGAAATCCTATGAGCAATGAGAGTTCATACACAGCCCTCCCCTTCAGCTCCAGCTCCAGAATCACACCTGTCTGCCTGCTTATGCCAGCCAGCTTGTTCTAGGACGTGCTGTAACAGTGCCCGGGCCTCTCGATGGCTCTGCAGGTGCTGAGTATGTTCTTGCACTGACAGGAGCCGGGCTGATCACACCTGTCTCCGTCCCATCATCCCAGACACTCCAGCACCACGCTGAGTCTTCAATTAACAGTGAATCCGCTCTGTGGGATTCCTGAGCTATCAGAGCGCTGTACGGGTGTCATCCATCCACTGCCGTGACCTATCAAAATGATCTCCTTAACCTTTACAAGATTGTTTTCCACAATAAGACCACTGGCTTTCTAGGATTTGGAAATACTCTTGGTGTACTGCTCATACTGACACACAAACAGTCGAATAACCTGAGAATCTGGCCAAATTTATTGCGTTTGCGGGAATAATAATGTTTTCATTCCATCAATATTCAGCAGGTCTCAGTTGCGCGGTGTTGGGATGCCATCGCCAGCTGAAGCCCGGTACACCCCTCTTCCCCTTCGCACCGCTTACGTTATACCGTCACAATGTGCGATTGGCATTAGCAATGTGAAGGTGCTGGGAGCCATCATAGGGTTCTCTCCGCTCCAAATACTCAGAAAAAGCGCATAGCTGCCTGAAAGCAGTTATTCAGAGTTTAATTTCAGCTTTCAAAGCTATGCTTAGTGTTTTGATTTATGGCACAGCAAGTGCAGAACAGGCCTCTGAGACTGGAGGAGGATGGGGCACAGAGGCGGCGAACAGTTATATTAGATCCTTACTGAAAGTGAGGAGACGAGACAAGAAGAGGAAGACTGTGACTGCATTACAGAGACAGACAGACAGAGCGATAGATCTAAAGGGATAGAGAAAGTAATAGAGTGACAGATAGACAGACAGAGAGTGACGTATTAAGAAATATGACAGAACAGAGAGCCACAACAGACAACAAAAAGAGACAGAGAGTAACCAATAGAGACAAATAAAGAGAGCGACAGACAGAGTAACAAACAGAAAGACAAAGAACAACAGATCGACAGACAGAAGAAAAGAAAGACAGGACTTCCTACTTCACAGAAATTCAAGAAATTCTACAGGAGCAACCCTCTATACACACCTTGGCAACAGAATTGCCTTTGGCTAGTAAATTATTTTGTTTACTAATATATATATATATATATATATACACACACACATACGAAAAGCTTACTGTATGTTTGTAAAATGGCACAGCTTTTTAAATATCTGAAAGTTTGAACTTCCAAAATGCAGTTTAAATGCGGCTTCAAACGATCCCAAATGTGGTTGTAAATGATGCCAGCCGAGGAAGAAGGGTCTTATCTAGCAAAACGATCGGTTATTCTTATTCAAAAAATAAAATTTAAATACTTTTTAATCTCAAACGCTCATCTCGTCTTACTCTGCCTGAAATCTGTGTATTCTGGTTCAAGACAGTTAGAGTATGTCGAAAAACTCCAATCATATTTTCTCCCTCAACTTCAAAAATCATTTCAAAATCATCCTACATCGCTGCAGAAGTACCGACCCAGTCTTTGCA